>JARQOC010000008.1:32500-149729 GCA_033576535.1 Allobates femoralis | reverse complement strand
GCTGTGCATGAGGGGCAACTGAGTCTATGGCCAATGTGAGGGTGGCGTTATACAAAGCGGTGGCACTGTCTGTCATGGAGTGAAGATATAGAGGACAGAGGTAGAATAGAGTCTGAAAGTCTTTGAGTGTCTAGGTGTGTGAGATTTCTGCGAGGAAGAGCAAGTGGCTGCATATGGGGGACCGGTGAGGAGGACAAGGAGAAGGTGAGTAGATGATGGTCAAATAGGGGAAGGCGAAGGTTGGGATTAGATAGGGAACAGAGGCGGGTGAAGATGAGGTCTAGTGTGTGTCAGTCTGTGTGGGTGGCTGTGGAGGACACTTAAGTAAGCCGAAAGGATGAGGTAAGTGACAGGAGTTTGGAGGCTGCTGGCTGGCGGGTGTGAGTAGGGATATTAAAGTCACCCACGATGATGGGGATGTCAGCAGAGAGGAAGTGAAGAAGCCAGATGGAGAATTGGTCAATGAAGGCGGTGGCTAAGCCCGGTGGTCGGTATTTGACAGCCATTATATACAGTTGTCGCCAAAAGTATTGACCCCCCTGCAATTCTGTCAGATAATCCTCAGTGTCTTCCTGACAATGATTGCAATCACAAATTCTTTGTATTATTATCTTCATTTAATTTGTCTTCAATGAAAAAACACAAAAGAGAATGAAGCAAAAAGCAAAACATTGATCATTTCACACAAAACTCCAAAAATGGGCCAGACAAAAGTATTGGCACCCTCAGCCTAATACTTGGTTGCACAACCTTTACCAAAAATAACTGCAATCAACCACTTCCGGTAACCATCAATGAGTTTCTTACAATGCTCTGCTGGAATTTTACACCATTCTTCTTTGGCAAACTGCTCCAGGTCCCTGATATGTGAAGGCGCCTTCTCCAAACTGCCATTATTAAATCTCTCCACAGGTGATCTATGGGGTTCAGGTCTGGACTCATTGCTGCCACCTTAGAAGTCTCCAGTGCTTTCTCTCACACCATTTTCTAGTGCTTTTTGAAGTGTGTTTTGGGTCATTGTCCTGCTGGAAGACCCATGACCTCTGAGGGAGACCCAGCTTTCTCACACTGGGCCCTACATTATGCTGCACAATGTGTTGGTAGTCTTCAGACTTCATAATGCCATGCACACGGTCAAGCAGTCCAGTGTCAGAGTCAGCAAAGCAACCCCAAAACATCAGGGAGCCTCCGCCATGTTTGACTGTAGGGACCGTGTTCTTTTCTTTAAATGCCTCTTTGTTTCTCCTGTAAACTCTATGTTGATACATTTGCCCATAAATCTCTACTTTTGTCTCATCTGACCAGAGAACATTCTTCCAGAACGTTGTAGGCTTTCTCCGGTAAGTTTTGGCAGACTCCAGCCTGGCTTTTTTATGTCTCGGGGTAAGAAGTGGGGTCTTCCTGGGTCTCCTACCATACAGTCCCTTTTCATTCAGACGCTGACGGATAGTACGGGGTGACACTGTTGTACCCTCGGACTGCAGGGCAGCTTGAACTTGTTTGGATGTTAGTCGAGGTTCTTTATCCTCCATCCGCACAATCTTGCGTTTAAATCTCTCGTCAATTTTTCTTTTCCCTCCACATCTAGGGAGGTTAGCCACAGTGCCATGGGCTTTACACTTCTTGATGACACTGTGCACGGTAGACACAGGAACATTCAGGTCTTTGGAGATGGACTTGTAGCCTTGAGATTGCTCATGCTTCCTCACAATTTGGTTTCTCAAGTCCTCAGACAGTTCTCTGGTCTTCTTTGTTTTCTCCATGCTTAATGTGGTCCACACAAGGACACAGGACAGAGGTTGAGTCAACTTTAATCCATGTCAACTGGCTGCAAGTGTGATTTAGTTATTGCCAACACCTGTTAGGTGCCACAGGTAAGTTACAGGTGCAGTTAATTACACAAATTAGAGAAGTATCACATGATTTTTCTAACAGTGTCAATACTTTTGTCCACCCCCTTTTTTATGTTTGGTGGAATTAGATCCAATTAGGCTTTAGGACAATTCTTTTTGTGTTTTTTCATTGAAGACAAATTAAATGAAGATAATAATAGCAAAGAATTTGTGATTGCAATCATTACAGGAAGAAACTGAGGATTATCTGACAGAATGGCAGGGGTGTCAATACTTTAGGCCACAACTGTATGTATCTGACTTGCCCATACATCTGTGATATGTTCTCCTGGTATTTACACACAACCTGCGATCCTCTCAAAGATTTCTTTCTCTATTTCCCTGTCATCTCCTCTCCCACAACCGCATACATGATTTCTCCTGTGCTGTCCCCATACTCTAGAACTCTCTCCTCCAACATTCTAGACTCTCGCCCACGGTGGAAACCTTCAAAAGGAACCGCAATTCCTGACAAGCTACAACCTGCAGTGACCCCCATTCCACCAGACCACCGCATGCCAAGCTCTATCCTCTCCTACTGTATCCTCACCCATCCTTTGTAGACTGTGAGCCCTCATGGGCAGGGTCCTCTCTCCTGTCTGTGCTTTGTATTGGTCATGATTATTGTACTCGTCTATATATGGCCCCTTCTCACAGGGAATGGTGCTAAAATCTACTATATAATCACCACTAATATGTGTCACAGACTTCCGACGCATATTTCACTATCCCAAATTGCATTGCGGCACCATTGTGGATAGCGACACAGGCGTCAGAAGTCAAAGTGACAAAGACGCCACCACTAGCGTTGGGAGATCAGCGGCCCTAGCCGCTGATCTCCCAACGGTAGCCGCTGCTCATCTCCCGCCGCACAGAGGTCAGCGGCCACCGGCGACACAGGTGGGAGGTTAGCGGTGTCCGCGCAACCGGAAGTACGCTGGCTGCCATATGACAACACCCAAATTATGGGTATTCCCATATGGAAGCCAGTAGCGGTGTTGCCGCCCGCTCTCCCCGCTGCTCGCTCTCCCTCCTCCTCCCCACAGACAGCTCTGTTCTTACCCTCCACCGGCGTACCATTGCAGGCTGGCTGGCGGAAGACATTCTGTTTGGAGCCGGTCATGTGACGTCACATCAGCCCACCCAGTCACATGTGACCGGCTTCACACTGATTCTCTTCAGCCTGCAATGGTAACACCAGTGGAAGGTAGAGAGCAGAGGACAGGGGGATACAGGACAAGGGCACAGAGGACAGGGGCAGAAGACAGGGCGACAGAGGCGGAGAACAGGGGGAAACGGGCAGAGGACTGCGGCAGAGCACAGGGGGACATGAGCAGAGGACGGGGCAGAGAAGAAGGGGAGACAGCTATCCACTGAGCCACCGTATACAGCGCTAACCACTGAGCCACCGTATACAGCGCTAACCACTGAGCCACCGTATACAGCGCTAACCACTGAGCCACCGTATACAGTGCTAACCACTGAGCCACCATATACAGTGCTAACCACTGAGCCACCATATACAGTGCTAACCACTGAGCCACCATATACAGTGCTAACCACTGAGCCACCATATACAGTGCTAACCACTGAGCCACTATATACAGTGCTAACCACTGAGCCACCGTATACAGTGCTAACCACTGAGCCACCGTATACAGTGCTAACCACTGAGCCACCGTATACAGTGCTAACCACTGAGCCACCATACACAGTGCTAACCACTGAGCCACCATATACAGTGCTAACCACTGAGCCACCATATACAGTGCTAACCACTGAGCCACCATATACAGTGCTAACCACTGAGCCTCCATATACAGTGCTAACCACTGAGCCTCCATATACAGTGCTAACCACTGAGCCACCGTATACAGTGCTAACCACTGAGCCACCGTATACAGTGCTAACCACTGAGCCACCGTATACAGTGCTAACCACTGAGCCACCATATACAGTGCTAACCACTGAGCCACCATATACAGTGCTAACCACTGAGCCACCATATACAGTGCTAACCACTGAGCCACCGTATACAGTGCTAACCACTGAGCCACCGTATACAGTGCTAACCACTGAGCCACCATATACAGTGCTAACCACTGAGCCACCGTACACAGTGCTAACCACTGAGCCACCGTATACAGTGCTAACCACTGAGCCACCATATACAGTGCTAACCACTGAGCCACAATATACAGTGCTAACCACTGAGCCACCGTATACAGAGCTAATCACTGAGCCACCGTATACAGTGCTAACCACTGAGCCACCGTATACAGTGCTAACCACTGAGCCACCATATACAGTGCTAACCACTGAGCCACCATATACAGTGCTAACCACTGAGCCACCATATACAGTGCTAACCACTGAGCCACCATATACAGTGCTAACCACTGAGCCACCATATACAGTGCTAACCACTGAGCCACCATATACAGTGCTAACCACTGAGCCACCATATACAGTGCTAACCACTGAGCCACCATATACAGTGCTAACCACTGAGCCACCATATACAGTGCTAACCACTGAGCCACCATATACAGAGCTAATCACTGAGCCACCGTATACAGTGCTAACCACTGAGCCACCATATACAGTGCTAACCACTGAGCCACCATATACAGTGCTAACCACTGAGCCATCATATACAGTGCTAACCACTGAGCCACCATATACAGTGCTAACCACTGAGCCACCATATACACTGCTAACCACTGAACCACCATATACAGTGCTAACCACTGAGCCACCGTATACAGTGCTAACCACTGAGCCACCGTATACAGTGCTAACCACTGAGCCACCATATACAGTGCTAACCACTGAGCCACCATATACAGTGCTAACCACTGAGCCACCATATACAGTGCTAACCACTGAGCCACCATATACAGTGCTAACCACTGAGCCACCATATACAGTGCTAACCACTGAGCCACCATATACAGCGCTAACCACTGAGCCACCATATACAGTGCTAACCACTGAGCCATCATATACAGTACTAACCACTGAGGCACCATATACAGTGCTAACTGAGCCACCATATACAGTACTAACCACTGAGCCACCGTATACAGTGCTAACCACTGATCCACCATATACAGTGCTAACCACTGAGCCACCGTATACAGTGCTAACCACTGAGCCACCGTATACAGAGCTAACCACTGAGCCACCATACACAGTGCTAACCACTGAGCCACCGTATACAGTGCTAACCACTGAGCCACCATATACAGTGCTAACCACTGAGCCACCATATACAGTGCTAACCACTGAGCCACCATATACAGTGCTAACCACTGAGCCACCGTATACAGTGCTAACCACTGAGCCACCATATACAGTGCTAACCACTGAGCCACCGTATACAGTGCTAACCACTGAGCCACCGTATACAGTGCTAACCACTGAGCCACCGTATACAGTGCTAACCACTGAGCCACCGTATACAGTGCTAACCACTGAGCCACCATATACAGTGCTAACCACTGAGCCACCATACAGTGCTAACCACTGAGCCACCATATACAGCGCTAACCACTGAGCCACCATATACAGTGCTAACCACTGAGCCACCGTATACAGTGCTAACCACTGAGCCACCATATACAGTGCTAACCACTGAGCCACCATATACAGCGCTAACCACTGAGCCACCATATACAGTGCTAACCACTGAGCCATCATATACAGTACTAACCACTGAGGCACCATATACAGTGCTAACTGAGCCACCATATACAGTACTAACCACTGAGCCACCGTATACAGTGCTAACCACTGATCCACCATATACAGTGCTAACCACTGAGCCACCATATACAGTGCTAACCACTGAGCCACCATATACAGTGCTAACCACTGAGCCACCGTATACAGTGCTAACCACTGAGCCACCATATACAGTGCTAACCACTGAGCCACCATATACAGTGCTAACCACTGAGCCACCGTATACAGTGCTAACCACTGAGCCACCATATACAGTGCTAACCACTGAGCCACCGTATACAGTGCTAACCACTGAGCCACCGTATGCAGTGCTAACCACTGAGCCACCGTATACAGAGCTAACCACTGAGCCACCATACACAGTGCTAACCACTGAGCCACCGTATACAGTGCTAACCACTGAGCCACCATATACAGTGCTAACCACTGAGCCACCATATACAGTGCTAACCACTGAGCCACCGTATCCCGCATCATCCGGGCACTTTCCGGAGTATTGAGCGGTTGGTTCTCCGGCACCTGGTGTCCCCGCACTCCCGATGCTCCGGCATATCTCTAGTATTAGATCATGTTGGGGGTCAGTGGGGACGTTGCCGGATTTCGCTTCTGTCTCGGGCGAAGATGAACAAACTTCAATCCAACAATCCAGGAACAAGGCTGATTCCGATCTAGATAAGGGTCCATCATGTAGAGTAAAGATGGCAGCAATGGAGAGAAGCGTTCAGGAGTCACAACCGGAGGAGACGCCACACTGTGCGTCTGATGAGAAAGAGAGAGGCTGCCGTAAAGAGAGGCTGTGACCACGTGATTCGCCCCTGACGCACGATTCGTTTATCCCAGAGATCTTCAGGTAAGAAGTGGTTAATCTCTACAGATCAGCTGACTTGTTTCACTACAATTCCCATCATGCTTTGCCGGCAATTTCCATACTGCGCATGTCTGACTCGTGACGTCAGTTTCACTCTTCAGCCAATCAAGTTTCAACCTTTCGCCTCTCGTGAACTCTCCGCCTTCTTTTCACTTAGCCAATGAGCTTCCTGCGCCTCATCCGAGCCGGGCGCTGTGATGACGTCACCAGCCACATCTCCCACAGGAGAGCAGAGGAGCGGAAGACGGTTACCGGAAAACCGAGCGGCAGGTAACCGGTGTGACGTCATGTGAGACTGATACCGGCCGAGACATTTCTCAGCCTCCCACAGGGGAGAACACGTAGCCCCGGCATATAGGAAAGTGGTGACAGACTGACGGAGGGGCCCCGGCGATGAACCGGACAGACTGACGGAGGGGCCCCGGCGATGAGCCGGACAGACTGACGGAGGGGCCCCGGCGGTGAGCCGGACAGACTGACGGAGGGGCCCCGGCGATGAACCGGACAGACTGACGGAGGGGCCCCGGCGATGAACCGGACAGACTGACGGAGGGGCCCCGGCGATGAACCGGACAGACTGACGGAGGGGCCCCGGCGATGAGCCGGGCAGAGTGACGGAGGGGCCCCGGCGATGAGCCGGGCAGAGTGACGGAGGGGCCCCGGCGATGAGCCGGACAGACTGACGGAGGGGCCCCGGCGATGAGCCGGACAGACTGACGGAGGGGCCCCGGCGGTGAGCCGGACAGACTGACGGAGGGGCCCCGGCGGTGAGCCGGACAGACTGACGGAGGGGCCCCGGCGATGAGCCGGACAGACTGACGGAGGGGCCCCGGCGTTGAGCCGAGCAGAGTGACGGAGGGGCCCCGGCGATGAGCCGGACAGACTGACGGAGGGGCCCCGGCGGTGAGCCGGACAGACTGACGGAGGGGCCCCGGCGGTGAGCCGGACAGACTGACGGAGGGGCCCCGGCGGTGAGCCGGACAGACTGACGGAGGGGCCCCGGCGGTGAGCCGGACAGACTGACGGAGGGGCCCCGGCGGTGAGCCGGACAGAGTGACGGTGGGGCCCCGGCGATGAGCCGGGCAGAGTGACGGAGGGGCCCCGGCGATGAGCCGGGCAGAGTGACGGAGGGGCCCCGGCGATGAGCCGGGCAGAGTGACGGAGGGGCCCCGGCGATGAGCCGGACAGACTGACGGAGGGGCCCCGGCGGTGAGCCGGACAGAGTGACGGAGGGGCCCCGGCGGTGAGCCGGACAGACTGACGGAGGGGCCCCGGCGGTGAGCCGGACAGACTGACGGAGGGGCCCCGGCGGTGAGCCGGACAGACTGACGGAGGGGCCCCGGCGGTGAGCCGGACAGACTGACGGAGGGGCCCCGGCGGTGAGCCGGACAGACTGACGGAGGGGCCCCGGCGGTGAGCCGGACAGACTGACGGAGGGGCCCCGGCGGTGAGCCGGACAGACTGACGGAGGGGCCCCGGCGGTGAGCCGGACAGACTGACGGAGGGGCCCCGGCGGTGTGCCGGACAGACTGACGGAGGGGCCCCGGCGGTGAGCCGGCCATAGTGACGGAGGGGCCCCGGCGGTGAGCCGGCCATAGTGACGGAGGGGCCCCGGCGGTGAGCCGGACAGAGTGACGGAGGGGCCCCGGCGGTGAGCCGGACAGAGTGACGGAGGGTCCCCGGCGGTGAGCCGGACAGAGTGACGGAGGGTCCCCGGCGGTGAGCCGGACAGAGTGACGGAGGGTCCCCGGCGGTGAGCCGGCCAGAGTGACGTAGGGGCCCCGGCGGTGAGCCGGACAGAGTGACGTAGGGGCCCCGGCGGTGAGCCGGACAGAGTGACGTAGGGGCCCCGGCGGTGAGCCGGACAGAGTGACGGAGGGGCCCCGGCGGTGAGCCGGACAGAGTGACGTAGGGGCCCCGGCGGTGAGCCGGCCAGAGTGACGGAGGGGCCCCGGCGGTGAGCCGGCCAGAGTGACGGAGGGTCCCCGGCGGTGAGCCGGCCAGAGTGACGGAGGGTCCCCGGCGGTGAGCCGGCCAGAGTGACGGAGGGTCCCCGGCGGTGAGCCGGCCAGAGTGACGGAGGGTCCCCGGCGGTGAGCCGGACAGAGTGACGGAGGGTCCCCGGCGGTGAGCCGGACAGAGTGACGGAGGGTCCCCGGCGGTGAGCCGGACAGAGTGACGGAGGGTCCCCGGCGGTGAGCCGGACAGACTGACGGAGGGTCCCCGGCGGTGAGCCGGACAGACTGACGGAGGGTCCCCGGCGGTGAGCCGGACAGACTGACGGAGGGTCCCCGGCGGTGAGCCGGACAGACTGACGGAGGGTCCCCGGCGGTGAGCCGGACAGACTGACGGAGGGTCCCCGGCGGTGAGCCGGACAGACTGACGGAGGGTCCCCGGCGGTGAGCCGGACAGACTGACGGAGGGTCCCCGGCGGTGAGCCGGACAGACTGACGGAGGGGCCCCGGCGGTGAGCCGGACAGACTGACGGAGGGGCCCCGGCGGTGAGCCGGACAGACTGACGGAGGGGCCCCGGCGGTGAGCCGGACAGACTGACGGAGGGGCCCCGGCGGTGAGCCGGACAGAGTGACGGAGGGGCCCCGGCGATGAGCCGGACAGAGTGACGGAGGGTCCCCGGCGATGAGCCGGACAGAGTGACGGAGGGTCCCCGGCGATGAGCCGGACAGAGTGACGGAGGGGCCCCGGCGGTGAGCCGGACAGAGTGACGGAGGGGCCCCGGCGGTGAGCCGGACAGAGTGACGGAGGGGCCCCGGCGGTGAGCCGGACAGAGTGACGGAGGGGCCCCGGCGGTGAGCCGGACAGAGTGACGGAGGGTCCCCGGCGATGAGCCGGACAGAGTGACGGAGGGGCCCCGGCGGTGAGCCGGACAGAGTGACGGAGGGGCCCCGGCGATGAGCCGGACAGAGTGACGGAGGGGCCCCGGCGATGAGCCGGGCAGAGTGAGCCGGAATATCGTTCCGATATTTCATACAACTTCACACGTTTATGGCACTTGTCCAAAATCGCATAGATGATGTCACACAGGGAGATATCGGCAGGTGACGCAACTAGGATGTCGTACGCCCCTCCTGCACACTGCGTCTGAGCAACTCAGGAACGACAAATTAACATTGGAGTGAATAGGGAAGTTGCGCTCCAAATCGTAGTTGCGCTGTCACACAGCACGATCCGGCCACATTGTATAGCCAATATCGTACGGTTGAAGAACCTGCACAATTCACAAACTATATTGAAGTTGCATTGTTTTTGAGTTGCGTTGCCCATTTACATGACACAACGCCCGTACTATGTGACATTTTATCCTAGTTGCATTGCGATATTACGACGTGTAAAGCGGCCTTAAAGCTACGATTTGGAGCGCAGCTTCCCCTATTCACTCCAATGTTAATTGGTCTTTCCCTGAGTTGCTCAGACGCAGTGTGCAGGAGGGCGTACGACATCGTAGTTGCGTTGCCTGCCGATATCTCCCTGTGTGACAGCCCCTACGCAATCTTGGACAAGTGCCAAAAACGTGCGCGCTCCCGTGACGTTGTATGCAATATCGGAACGGTATCGTGACGTGTAAATCGGCCTTTAGAATCTCTGTCTCTGGTGCGGAGCGATGACGACGGTCCAAGTCCAAACCAATAATCTCCCCAGCTCCAGCTGACAATTGGCTGAGGCATCAACCCCATCACTGGGCTGTGTAAACTGCGCCGACCCCCGGCTTCACCTGGGCGGTGAATAGAAGGGGCTGTAATATGGGGGAGGTGCGAGGCGGCCGCTCTCCAGTGTGATGTACTGGATGCGGGATGATGAGTCTGGATCGTCCCTGTGTAGCGCATCTTCTGGGGGTGTTGTAGGGACCCACTCCTTCTGCTGGATGGGATCCACAAGATCCACTGATATCATCTGTGGCTTGTTTTTTTCTAATACAGATTATTATTAGGTGACTTGTTTTGGCCATGATGACATCACGGTAAGCCCGGCTGTAAGACATGATGCAGTCACAGATCGCTGACGTGTGGATGGCGCGGATCCTGCGTGGTGACGTGCTCTGATACTTATTATTGGTGTGTAGGAAGCCGTGGAGTCGGAGGTTCGTGTTACCGGCTCCACAGTCCTTGTAGGAAGTGAAAGCCGCCCTTCTGCTCCTGTCCTACAGACCATTGCTGGCTTAGGCTCTGTTCACACAGGGTGTTTTGCTCTACATACAGCAATGTACTGTAAGAAAGCTCCTAACTGTTTCTGTAAGACAATTATTTTTTATTTTGGCTGATGTCAGTGTACTGCTAAATAAAGGCCACTATCTGTTATCAGGCTCCATGAAACAACTATACTTTAGGAGCTTTTCCCATGACTAAACGTGGTGTGAACAGCACCGGAGATAGAGGTCGGTGCACTGAGCGCTTTCTATTAGGCAGTCAGTGCTCGCTCCGCTCCTTGTACTTAACTTCAACGATGTGCAGGTGAGAATCAGAACTGGAGCGTCAAGGAGGAAGGCGTCGGCTCTGGTGAATGTGCCGGAGCTGCCGGGAAAACCCTTCCTAATATCACAGCCCATCTCTGTGTGACTGACACCCCTGTGCATCCCCATCCTCTGTAGATTACCCTCCAGTCCACATGCTGCACACTCAGTATACAAGTAGACCTTTCCTAAAATGAGACGATGCCGCTCCTGTGTTCTGGAGTTTGCTTGTAACCTCCCAAAATCCCAACCCCAAAGTTCACTGCTCAAAGATCCTACACCTCAATGTAGAATGAATGAAATATTCCAGCTGCAAATCTTTATTCATTCCATAGTGGAGCAATGAGAACAATAAAAGATAAATATGATTCATGTACAGCATATGTGAATCTCTGAAGGTTTTTAAGTGATGTTATTATATCACAATTTGGGGGGTAATACATATAAAAATCCTGCATGACTGCAGTAGATGGATGTGACTGATCCCAGCTGAAGTCTCCGCCCCGATGACTGTGCAGGTACCAGACGCAAACAGATCAGCATCTACAGGGCTTTTTATGATCAATACATGGATTTAGTTTTAGTTCTTTTTAGCCAGGTTAGTGATGGACAGAGCCTGATCTAAATAATATCGGGGTGGTTTATAAACTAAACATGCAGCTTTCCTTTAAGCTCTCCCTCCACCTCCCCGAATAGGACCAGCGCCAATGATGTCAGCATCGTCCTATCAGATATTCATTACATGTGCTATAAATGTTGGGGGGAGTAGTTGTCCAGGGGCCACTGTGCTATTATAGTTTTTCTTTGCTCTGATTTGCACTATTCCTCTGCGGTCATTAGATGATCGTCCTCCTGATCAGCCGTCATCCTCGGTCACACTTAATGTTGGGTTGTTGCCAGGGCTGTGGAGTCGGAGTTAGTTTTGGTTGGAGTCGGTAGAAATGTACCGACTCCATCTCCAGCTTTAAAAAAAAATGTATTAATATTTCATAATTGAACTTTCATATGAATTTTATAAATGTTACTCAAATATAATATGTTCTATCAAACTATGAACAACAGTGATAAGCAGTTCTGCTGGAGATAGAGGCATTTCTTACTTCTTGTGTGTCACTGTTCTCCACTGCCCTTCTAATCTTATACTTGGTTAACCTCATGCTGCCCCAACCCCCCTACTTACAATGTATGAAACTGAAAGTGAAAATGTTTGCAAATTCTTAGTAGTAAAGCACCTCCTCTAGACTAGATCATACTAGGCGTGCGTCTTCCAAGCATCTCACAGCTGTCTGCTACACAGAAGAGGAAGACTGTAAGAAGTATTATCCTTTCAACAAACTTTGCATCAGTTAACTGTGAGTACATGAGGAATAATAACAGTATTAGGGCCCTTTCACACTTGCAGTTTTTCCTGATTTGAAAGATCAGGAAACACCTGTTTCTTACAGATTCATTCTTTTTGCCATTCTCTTATTGATTTCAGGAGAAACATGAAGCAACAAGATTCTACCTGACAAAATTAAAGTGAATGTGCAAAATACTGTACGAATCGGGTTTGCCTGATCTTCCAAATCAGGAAAAAACTGCAAGTGTGAAAGAGATATCAGTTGTACGACCTGGCAATAATTTGTACAATTGTTTTTAGAAAAACAATTGTCATTTGATTGTGAATGCAGAATTAAGAACCTGAGAATGTCAAAGAAGCGTTACATTAAATCAGCTGTATTTGAACATTTCACCATCACTCAAGATAGAAAACATTATGTCTGTCAGTGCATACACTGACAGACATAATGATCCAGACGAAAACAAATGCTGTGAAGCCAAGATGAGTGCATATTCAGGCAAAGATAAAAAATGCTTCTACCAGAGCTTCTAATCTAAAGAGACATTTACAGCGCTTTTATCCAGAAGTACTGAAAGCAGTGGAAGAGAGAGATTGCATCCAAACCAATGAACCAGTGCCCAGCTCTTCCAGCCAAACAAAGGAGCAGAGAACTTTGCAGCCAGACACAAAAATGTTTGAAATAGAGGAACATAGTATTGTAACTGAGGAGCAAACTGAAGTGGCTTCAGATGAACAACAACATGAAAATTTAGATGATCTTGTTGAAACTGTGTCAAAACGTTCTTTCATTTATCACATGCGCTGTGTTGTGCATACGCTACAGCTGACTATAAGAGACAGTCTGCAAGAAGGACATGCTGCTGCACTGATTGGAAAGGTGAGATAATTGGCTACTGTTGCCAGAACCCCTAAAGTTGACTCAATTTTGAAGAGACGTGCTGGAAAAGGAGCAATTACTGATCAAGCCACACGATGGGGCAGTACTTACTTAATGATTAAGTGCTTGGTTGAACTGAAAACCTTTCTTGTAGACATGGCTAACCCTCAACTGACGCTAAATGAAAGTCAGTGGAAACAGGTGACTGAGCTGGAAAAATTGCTAGAGCACCCATTTACAGTGAACAAAAGTTACAAGAAGAGGACTTAACTCTAGGTATTTTCTTAAAGGAGTGGAAGAACCTGATGTTTCGCCTGTCCCAAAGAGGAGGGTTAATTGCAATGGCATTGCTACATCAATGAAACGGAGAGAGGAGCTACTATTACAAAATTACATTCTTTTGGCAGCTGTTTATGTAGACCCAATGCATCGGATTCTTCTAGATGATCAACAGCTAAGTAAAGGAAAAGAAGCTCTGTTTGAAATAGCAATAAGGATGAAAGGGTTGCAGAACAGTCAGGAGGAACAAGAAGAATTTGGTCGTCCTGTCACATCTTCACCCTCATCATCAACTGATAAAGAATTTAATTCTGAAAAATATTTGGATCACAAGGACCGTGCAAAGCATTCCCCGCATAGAAGAGTCATCCCCATCAAAGAACAAAGCGTTCCCCGCATAGAAGAAGAGTCATCCCAATCAAAGAACAAAGCGTTCCCGCATAGAAGAAGAGTCATCCCCATCAAAGAACAAAGCGTTCCCGCATAGAAGAGGAGTCATCCCCATAAGCAAAGAAGAACATCAAGCCTGTACATTGCAGCAGAATTTTTCATGTACGCTAAAAGAAATTGAGAAATTTGACCGTTCATCAAAAATAACAGAGCAACAAGTGATTCCCCTGTATCCTGACATTGTCACAGATGTTGCCCGAGTGGTTACTGCTTTGCCACCAACCCAAGTTAGTGTAGAGAGGTTGTACTCTGCTCTCAAAATAATTAGATCAGATGTGAGGGCATCCATGAAGGAGGATCTGACAGAGGCAATACTTTATCTGAGGACAAATTTATAGATTTCTTCTTATTAACTGCATAACTGTGTTTATTACATATTTACTTACAGTTTAGAAAAGTTTATAAAAGTTATTTGCTATATTCTAATTGTATTCTAATAAATATAGTTTTTGCTCTAAGTGGTCTGATTACTTATATGATGGTGAGAAACTGAATAAGTACGATGGTAATATTTTACAACAGGAAATTTGTTACGAATTGGCCATTTCTGAAGGAGCCGGAGCCGGAACCTGATCAAATCCAGGAGTCGGAGTCGCAGCTGTGGCTTACCGACTCCACAGCCCTGGTTGTTGCAGCATTGACTCTCTGTCCTGTGACGTATTAGTGTGTGCACTATAAAGGGGTTGTCCCTCTTGGTCCCTGGGCACAGTTTGTTGCTTTACTCGCTCTTCCCGCTTCTTACAGTATCTGATGTTGACTGCAGAGCTGATGTCATGTAGATAGCGCGGCAGCCAATCATTGAGCTCAGCAGCTTTGAGCGGGGGGGTTCCTCCACCCACTGTGCCGCTAGCTTAGTGATTGACTGCATCACTCAGCATACACCGGGCAGGGCAAGTAAAACCCCGATGTCCTAACAAACTGCCCCTGATGAGCCTGATTTTCGAAAAAGGTCGCAGCTCCTTTATGGATCAACTATTCCTTAATAATGTAGTAAAAAATAACCCCCTTCACCCCTGTAACTTGTCCATGCTTTCTGAAGGGTGAGGAGGTCTGAGTCTTCTTATTAGCACTGTACATTTTGTAGCTCAGTTCCTTTTTAAATGACTAGGAAAGGCCATTACTAGCGATGAGCGAGAGATTCGCACTTGCTATATTTGTAATGAGTAGTTTTCAGTACTCGTCTGAATAGTGAGTCCAATGTTAGTCAATGAGTGATAGGGTCCATCCCCACACATCCGGCCAGGGCAGGAGGAGGCTTTCTTGAATATTCACTGCATGCAACACCTTGCTGTGGCCCCCAGGGATCCTAACATTTAGGAAGGTGCCAGCTCCCTTATGTTCTGAAGAGAGCCTGGAATATGTGTCAGATCGATCATGAGCACCAGCGATACGCGCTGAGTAATGAGTATTACGAATATCGTACTATCCGTGCGAGTAACGAATAGTAACAGTTACACTCGCTCATCAATACTCATTACTATCAAAGTTTTAGTAAATCACTTTAGGCGTCGCCCACACTTATTGACCCTCGAGCAGTTTTTTTTTCCATTTTTAAGTGCCAAAAAGTTGCAAATTGTGCCGTGTTAAAGTTGTTCTCGCATCTTTGTAAATGGTGAAAGTTCTTGTAAAAACCAACAACTTTGGAAATGACGTCTTAGGCCGGCTTCACACCACGGGTTTGGAGCTGTCAGACTGTGTCCGTTGTTTTGCAGGAAGCACTGTACACAGCCTGACAGCTCCGGACCAACAGAACCAGCGGATTAATATGCCCTCCAGTCCTGTTTTCTGCTGGAATAGGTACATCGCTGTAGCAGGAGATGTCCCCTGCTGAAATATCAGGATTGCGGTTTGCGGGGAGCTGGCCGCGGTCCTGAAAGCTCAGTGGGAAGCTCTCCATAGTACTGAAGTTCAGCACTGAGCTGCAGCACCCGGCGTCCAGGAACTGGATCTGGTGCCCATAGACTCACATGTTAGGGGGCGCCGGATCCGGTTTTGCTAAACTTTTTGCCCCAGACACAAAAACGCTGCAAGCTGTGATGTTGTGTCTGGCACAAAAACCGAATGCAGCCTGATGCTGCCAGACAGGGACAAAACCGGATGGCAAATATCTGCTATCCGGCCCTGTCCAGCACCATAGGGCTACATTATGTCCAAAATTGGGTCCAGGGCTGTCAGGTTCACACCGGACAGCCCAGACCCGATAAAAACCGTGGTGTGAAGCTGGCCTTACTAGAAAATGTCCTCTGTTCTTGAGAATAGAGAGATTTAGCATTTTCTAGTTTGTCTTCTGCAGTTTGTGACCAGTTTGTGTTTCATTGAGGCGCCGGAGGTCATAACTCAGCGCTTCTCTTTGGGAGCCTTGTCCTGGCTTTGTCCCGGCTCTCTTAAGGCCCCGTTACACCTGCAACATCGCGCCGATTACATAGGCAACGTAGGGGTGTGGCTATCAGCAGCGACATCGCCCCTACGTCACCTAATGTAAAGGGGCGATGTCGGCACCTCTGACAGCTCGCCTGGTTTCACATAAGTGATGTGAAACCAGGCGGGCGATGTGTCCTGCATCGCCGCTGGGGTTTTGAGACACCCTGGCGGCGATGCCGCCTGACAGATCGCCGGTGGGGGCTGGAGGTGTCGCCCCGTGTAAACAGGGGACGGCGACGCTAACAGGGCGCCAAAAGCGTGCGCACTCCCGCTTATCGCCTCCGACATTTCCGGTGGTGTTGGATGGTGTGACGGCACCCATAGACATGCATTGACAGCTTGTGATATGACTCCTGCCCAGTCAGAAGCTATGGGAATAAGATGGTGCCACGCGAGTGAGTGGCTCTGGCAAAGGATGAATCCGCCAGAAAGTACGAATCATACCAAGGACAGGGGTCTTAGGGCCACTTTGCACACACCAACTTATCTGTCCAACTTCTGAACAACTTACTGGATGCAGTGAAATCATGGACACATTGCTCCATTTGTACACAGCAACAAAATGGAGCAATGTATCCATGTTTTCACTGCAACCAGTAAGTTGTTCAGAAGTTGGACAGATAAGTTGGTGTGTGCAAAGTGACCCTTACATGTGAAGTGCCACTCCCAAAAAAAGCCCAAAATGCTGAAGTGGTGCTTTAAAAAATAAATTAAATAAATAAATAAGGGCAAATATAAAGAATTTTGAGAAAGTGTAAAAGTAAACTCTAAAATTAGATAAAAGAGGTGGAATAATGAATGCATGTAAATGTATCTGCCAGGCTCTAGTATAGGCCCCACTTGCTCACATTTCTGATGGCAGCGCAGGATTTTCTGTGTTTAGCTGAATCTGCAGCTACTTTTTGTGACTTTTGCTTTGTGCATTGAAGGGTTTGTCGCTCTGTGAATGTGGACTGTGCGATCTGCAGCCGTGCCGTGCCTGTGTTGTTCCTGGCCCAGTCTGGGCACCTCCTCGTCTTTAACACTTGTCCTTCTTTGGGCTAGGAAGCGGACTAATGTTCGCCAAGTTGAAGCAGAAACTTGCGGAGGAGGCGGCCATAGGCCCACGACCCGGGGGGCTGCTCGCATCCCGCGTTCCATCAGCAAAGAGTCGATCACGTCTGTCGGGGCTGATTCTGGTGATGACTTTGTGAGTGACAGGTGATATTAGCTCCATAATGTCATAAATATGTGATGGCAGTAATATTCTGTGTTCTGCTCATTGCCTGCTGACGCTCATGTGATTCTACTATTACAGGCCTCGGATGGCAGCAGCTCCCGGGACGATTTACCTTCTCAAATTTCCAGGAGGAACGAGCATATCCGCAGACTGGAAGCCAAGTTATCAGGTATCATCTTGGCCATGTTATAATGTGACTTATTTTACTCTCTTGTAACAACTGATTATCGGTGATTGAAATCCTTTGATCCAGTCACTTGTGTATCACCATTCTAACCCCTTTATAAGGCTGGTACTTGTCTTATCCTCTACTATTGAGGGCGGCTTGGCTGCACAGCCGCCTCTCTGAGATGTGAGGAATCAATGAATCCTGCTACCATGCCCCACACAAATTGACCTACTCGGCACTCAAGTGATGGCAAAGCTCTCCATGGGGCGCTCTGTTTTGTGGATTTCTCTCACTGCACGGTTTAGCATGGTCCAGTATGTTTTTTTGGGCCTACCAGTCTTGTGTCTTCTATAGCAATAGAGCTTCATCTTCCATGAGTTAGGGGAGGTTTAGTTCAGTCCATTTGGTCGTCTTTTTGAAGGTTTGTGTGTGCTAGGTAGGACAATATCTACATTTTAGGATAGCCGAATTCTATGATTTCCAGCATTGATGAGTAGCTTTGAAGAAAGCAAGTGGGTGCAACAATGAAGCTTTAATAAGCATATTTGGGGTGATGCAAGCTACATGCATTAAATCTTAAGATATGAACTACCACATACATAATGAGGAGGAAACCACAATTTTGTAGTGGCAGCTTCAAGAAGCTACTCAGGCTACAAATACCATAAACCGAGGAACAAGGAAAGGCTTCAGTGTGCAAAAATTAATATACCAAGAAGATACACAAGATGAGGCTAGTGGTGTAAAATGCACCAGTGATAGGCCACAGCAGCCGTTATAGGGCACAAAGTACATACATTACATAGAGATACATCTCAAGTTATGTTACAAACCGCATAACACAAGCCTAGTAAGCACAACACTAATATTACAAAATCAGAGTATATAGCATCATATATCAATAGCCTTGTTCCCCTTTAGTAGAGGTGACTAGTGCAGAGGCTTCACCAATAAGGCTGTCAGATTCATGGCAGCCGAGGAGATAATCCCAGAATATAGAAGTATATGCATAGTCTAACTAAGCGTACCTGCACAATCAGCAGCCATGACCAGGCTCCAAGGCACACAAGGGGAGAGATCCCAGATCCAGCCATGTTTCATGACCCACACTCTGTGAGTGACCGCTTCATCAGGGGGATCAGCCCCAATGAACGTTTCACGACCTATACTCCATGACTATGTTCCCCTGATGAAGGGACCACTCACGTATTATTTGTCACAAATGTACGTCAGGGCTGCATTTACTAACATGACTGCAATTTGCAAACAGCAGCAATAGGAGAATCGGTCTCTAGTATGGACCCAACAATGTGATGTACGACCATGTGTGTTTGAATACAGTTCTCCTTAATATCACGCTGTTTTCAGACACCGTCTGCTGTTAATATGATTGGTGAGAGGTTTCCCATAAATGTCTGCTTCCTCCCAGTAGTAGATTGATTTTAGATGTGACTTTCCCTGCCCTTCTCCCACTCATGGATTTTTTTTTTTCCTTTTTCGTTATTTCCCCTCTACGTTTCTGTTCTGTCCTTCCTTTTCCCACTTTGTCCTCTCCTTCCATCATGTATGTCTACTCCACCAACAAAGATTACGCAGAACAGGTCCGAAATTTACAGAAGACGAAGGAAAAGCTTGAGCTTGCTTTAGAAACGCACCAGGATTGTACGTATCTATGGAGTCATGTTGTCGCTTATCCCTGTCCTGTCTTTGACCACCATCAATCATGTTCTGTCTGATCAGATTTTGATAACAGTTTTGTCTTCTGGGCATGCTCCAAGAAAAATACAAAGGTTTACGCTTAATTGTTCCTAACACCGTCCTTGTCTACCGGTTGTGTTGAGCTGGAATCGCTTATTTACCTGTACGGGTTGTCCAGTCTCCAAGAATAATCGCTCAAGCCCTGTATGTGAGAATTGTTAGATCGGGGTGGTGACGGCCATGATTAAGGGTTAAACGCTGACACTGACGTTACCTAATAGAAAACCCCAACTCTCCAAATACTGATTGTGGGAACACAGCCTCATCCTCGTTACTCGCTGGGTTTCATTCCTCTACTCCTAGATGGGATTTGCAGCCAAGAGAGAACCAGTTAAGGCTGGGGTCACACTTTAGGCTGACGGACCCGCTAAAATCTTTGTAAATCAGCCGCAGGCATAGTGTTAATGCTATGCGCTGCCAGTGAACCAGAGCCCCATAGAAACCCATAGTTTACCTTAGCAGCGGTCACACAGGGAGTGCGCTTTATCACAGCGCACAGGAAATGCTGTCTGCAGCGTTCTGTGCGCTCAGCTAAAGCGCACGTCTAGTGTGGACGCTGCTAAGGTAAACTATGGGGCTCTGGTTCACTGGCAGCATTAACACTATGCGCTGTGGGGAGAAATTATCGGAGGTGTCAGGCGTGGGTCACCCTCCAAGTGTGACCCTACCCTAAGGCTGCATTCACTTCACATCTGCATTTTGGCAAATCCAACAGAATTCTGCCTTTTTTGCAAAAAAAAAAGGATCCGTCACACTTGCGGCAAGATTGCGATTTTTCTTGTAATGCATGTGTGTAGGAGGTCGTGACATGCAGACACTTGTGTTTTCATCCAGATCCGGCACTTGCGGCACCAGACAAACTGCATTTAGCGGCGTTTTTGGTCTTGGGCGGGAAAGCCGTATTTGTAAACCTGAAGATCAAAAGTTCCCGTTTGCCTGATCTGCCGATACTGAAAATAAATGCTGATGTGAAATCAGCCTAGGAATGGGGAAGATGAATGATGACCGCTGTGGGGGGGCCCTCGCCCATGTGTAGCACTTACCACCTATTTAGTGATTATGATTGGAAACTGGAATTAAAGCTGCCAGTTCAGACACAATCCTTAGACAAAGGTGCTGCTTTTTCTAGGGGGGAAAAACCTGTTTTTTTTCATCCTGTAAAATCCTTCAAGTTTCTTATCACAACGCTCTAATCTGCTGATTGTTAAGAGCAACTCTTTGTTTTCTACTTATTTGCTTTGACCATTTAATCCAATAGTCTCAATATTTTAATTACAATTTATGGAATTTGGTTTTATTGCATGTTCACATATAAATGTCTTTCTTTTTATTCCCTGACACCTACTATAGTAAGGGTAAGTGCACACTTACCCGGCGGTTTCGTCGGCGGCAGCTTGCGGAACCCGCCAGGAAGCTCCGGCGCCGTCCACCGGCTTCCTGGCGGGTATGTGCGGCGGGAGCCGGGCGGTATCCGGCGGCTGCCCAGCGGGTTCTCGGCGGCGATTCTGCAGCGGCTGGAAGCAGCACATGATTCTGCTTGCAGCCGCTGCAGAATCGCCGTTTTTTAGAACATGGTCATTCTTTGCTAACCCGCTGGGAAACCTGCGGGTTAGCAACGGATGACGCTGGGTAACCGCCGGTGTGTGCACTGCCTTGGGCTGTTTACATTAGTTTTAATGTTAATCCAAACGCCGGTTTGGATTAACATAAATTAACATAAAACTAATGTAAACAAAACGGCGGTTTACACAGGTAAACCGCCGAAAACCCGGCCAGTGTGCACTTACCCTAAGAGAGTCAGGACAACACCATATACATGATATAATTATGGCAATTTCTTCAGGTATTAATCTAATGTGTATAGACACATTTACATAGCTAAAAATACACTGCTAGCCGTATATTGTCAAACTATTGTGTTTTCTCTTTATAAGTCATGACAACAACCAAAAACATCCAAATGCCCATGATCACAAGTTCCCATCCCCTGGTGATTTTGGCCTGATAACATGCACAGGTGACACAAATGGGGTGTGAATGGCTAATAAAGGTAACCTCCTCACCTGTGACATGTTTGCTTGTAATCAGTGTGTGTATAAAAGCTGAGTGAGTTTCTGGGATCCAGACATACTCTTGCATCTTTAATCCAGTCACTGACGTTTCTGGGTTGTGAGTCATGGGGAAAGCAAAAGAGTTGTCAACAAATCCACGGGAAAAGATATACAGTTCATCTAAAACAGGAAAGGGATACAAAAAGATATCCCAGGAATTGATAATGCCAGTCAGCAGTGTTCAAACTGTGATTAAAGTGAACCTGTCGCCTAGATAAAGCCCCCCCCCAAGCTATCATTACCTGTCCCTGCACCTTCCTATTACTACTCTAACTCTCTGTCCTAAATGTGAGCTGTGAATGTTTTATAAAATGTTTTTATGCCTTGCTGGCTGGTATGTCAATGACACGGCGGCTATCATTACTAGTCCCACTGGACGTCCTGTTTCTGTCCTTTTTCCTGCCTCCTGGTGTCATCACGTCCCAATGGGCGTGATATTCAATTTCCAATGCGTGCCCCCCAGCCTGCGTCCGAGCCGTCTGTAGCATTCCGGGTACGATGCCGAACGCGTCATTACCGGTAACGTGAAGTCGATACGCCTTTTAGGTGTATCGCTGACTTCAAGTTGCGCATTGCACATGCTCTGTGGAGCACATTACGTCAGCTCATCTGTGATCACAGATCACACTTTATTACGTCCCAATGTGATCACAGATGAGCTGACGTAATGTGCTCCACAGAGCATGTGCAATGCACAGCTTGAAGTCAGCGATACACCTAAAAGGCGTATCGACTGCACGTTACCGGTAATGACGCGTTCGGCATCATACCCGGAATGCTACAGACGGCTCGAAGGCAAGCTGGGGGGCGCACATTGGAAATTCAATATCGAGCCCATCAGGACGTGATACAGACACCAGGAGGCAGGAAAAGGGATGACGTCCGGGCGTGGGGGGGGCTAATAACGGTAGCTGCCACGTCTTTAACATACCAGCCAGTGGGGAATAAAAACATTTTATAAAGCATTCACAGCTCACATTTAGGACAGCGAGGGATAGAGTAGGAAGGTGCAGGGACAGGTAGTGATGGCCTGGGACAGGTTCACTTTAATGAATGCAGCCTTAGGGTAGGGTCACACTTGGAGGGTGACCCACGCCTGACACCTCCGATAATTTCTCCCCACAGCGCATAGTGTTAATGCTGCCAGTGAACCAGAGCCCCATAGTTTACCTTAGCAGCGTCCACACTAGACGTGCGCTTTAGCTGAGCGCACAGAACGCTGCAGACAGCATTTCCTGTGCGCTGTGATAAAGCGCACTCCCTGTGTGACCGCTGCTAAGGTAAACTATGGGTCTAGGTGACAGGTTCACTTTAACAAATGGAAAATCAGGGGCTCTGTAAATCCAAACCACGATCAGGTTCCAACAAACATTTCACCACAACTGCAGGAAAATTGTTCCGGATGGAAAGAAAAACCCACAAATAACATCAGCTGCAATCCAGGATCACTGAACACGAGCGGTGTGGATGATTCATGATTCACAACAAGGAGGCACTGGAAGAAAAATGGGCTGCATGGTCGAGTCTCCAGAAGAAGCCATTACTGCACAAATGCCACAAAGTATCTCACCTACAAGACACCAAACAGCACAGAGACAAGCTCCAAACTGCTGGAACAAGGTCATCTGGAGGGAGGAGACCAAAATCAAACTTATGGCCACAACCATAAACGTTACATTTGGAGAGAAATCAATAAGGTCTATGATGAAGGAACACCATTCCTACCATAAAGCACGGAGGGGGATCGCTGATGATGAGGGGATGTGTGAGCTACAAAGGAACGGAAACTTGGTCAAAGGAAAGATGAATGCAGCTCGTTATCAGCAAATACTGGAGGTCAATGTGCCCTCATCAGCCTGGAAGCTGCACATGGGACGTACCTTGACGGTCCAACATGACAACGATCCAAAACACAAGGCCAAGCCGCCCTGTCATTGGCTACAACAGAACAAAGTGAAGGTTCTGGAGTGGCCTCTCAGTCTCCTGACCTCAATATCATTGAGCCGCTCTGGGGAGAACTCAAGCAAAGCGCAGATCATGTAAGAAAGCCCAGGAATTTACAGGAACTGGAGGCTTTTACCAAGAAGAATGGGCAGCTTTACCATCTGAGGAGATACAGAGCCTCATCCACAACTACCACAAAATACTTCAAGATGTCACTGATGTTACAGGGGGCAATACACCGGATTAAGAGCTGGGGGATGGGAACTTGTGATCAGGGGCATTGGATGTTTTTGGTGTCATAATGATTTATAAAGAGAAAACACAAAATATGACAATAAATGTCTTCACCCAACCACTAACCATGAGGGGAAAAGAGAGAATGTGCTATCATTCAAATTCTCTGAAAAAAGGCCAAGGAAGAAAAAAATCTGCCGGGGTGTGGAGACTGAGGAGCACAGCTGTATATACCAGGAGTGTGGAGACTGAGGAGCACAGCTGTATGTACCAGGGGTGTGGAGACTGAGGAGCACAGCTGTATATACCAGGGGTGTGGAGACTGAGGAGCACAGCTGTATATACCAGGGGTGTGGAGACTGAGGAGCACAGCTGTATATACCAGGAGTGTGGAGACTGAGGAGCACAGCTGTATGTACCAGGGGTGTGGAGGCTGAAGAGCACAGGTGTATGTACAAGGGGTGTGGAGACTGAGGAGCGCAGCTGTATATACCAGGGGTGTGGAGACTGAGGAGCACAGCTGTATACACCAGGGGTGTGGAGACTGAGGAGCGCAGCTGTATATACCAGGGGTGTGGAGACTGAGGAGCATAGCTGTATACACCAGGGGTGTGGAGACTGAGGAGCACAGCTGTATGTACCAGGGGTGTGGAGACTGAGGAGCACAGCTGTATGTACCAGGGGTGTGGAGACTGAGGAGCACAGCTGTATGTACCAGGGGTGTGGAGACTGAGGAGCACAGCTGTATATAGCAGGGGTGTGGAGACTGAGGTGCACAGCTATATATACCAGGGGTGTGGAGACTGAGGAGCACAGCTGTATGTACCAGGGGTGTGGAGACTGAGGAGCACAGCTGTATGTACCAGGGGTGTGGAGGCTGAAGAGCACAGGTGTATGTACAAGGGGTGTGGAGACTGAGGAGCACAGCTGTATATACCAGGAGTGTGGAGACTGAGGAGCACAGCTGTATGTACCAGGGGTGTGGAGACTGAGGAGCACAGCTGTATATACCAGGGATGTGGAGACTGAGGAGCACAGCTGTATGTACCAGGGGTTTGGAGACTGAGGAGCACAGCTGTATATACCAGGGGTGTGGAGATTGAGGAGAACAGCTGTATATACCAGAGGTGTGGAGACTGAGGAGCACAGCTGTATATACCAGGGGTGTGGAGACTGAGGAGCACAGCTGTATGTACCAGGGGTGTGGAGACTGAAGAGCAGAGCTGTATGTACCAGGGGTGTGGAGACTGAGGAGAACAGCTGTATATACCAGGGGTGTGGAGACTGAGGAGAACAGCTGTATATACCAGAGGTGTGGAGACTGAGGAGCACAGCTGTATATACCAGGGATGTGGAGACTGAGGAGCACAGCTGTATGTACCAGGGGTGTGGAGACTGAGGAGCACAGCTGTATATACCAGGGGTGTGGAGACTGAGGAGCACAGCTGTATATACCAGGGGTGTGGAGACTGAGGAGCACAGCTGTATATACCAGGGGTGTGGAGACTGAGGAGCACAGCTGTATATACCAGGGGTGTGGAGACTGAGGAGCACAGCTGTATGTACCAGGGGTGTGGAGACTGAGGAGCACAGCTGTATATACCAGGGATGTGGAGACTGAGGAGCACAGCTGTATGTACCAGGGGTGTGGAGACTGAGGAGCACAGCTGTATATACCAGGGGTGTGGAGACTGAGGAGCACAGCTGTATATACCAGGGGTGTGGAGACTGAGGAGCACAGCTGTATATACCAGGGGTGTGGAGACTGAGGAGCATAGCTGTATACACCAGGGGTGTGGAGACTGAGGAGCACAGCTGTATGTACCAGGGGTGTGGAGACTGAGGAGCACAGCTGTATGTACCAGGGGTGTGGAGACTGAGGAGCACAGCTGTATGTACCAGGGGTGTGGAGACTGAGGAGCACAGCTGTATGTACCAGGGGTGTGGAGACTGAGGAGCACAGCTGTATATACCAGGGGTGTGGAGACTGAGGAGCACAGCTGTATGTACCAGGGGTGTGGAGACTGAGGAGCACAGCTGTATGTACCAGGGGTGTGGAGACTGAGGAGCACAGCTGTATGTACCAGGGGTATGGAGACTGAGGAGCACAGCTGTATGTACCAGGGGTGTGGAGACAGAGGAGCACAGCTGTAATCTGATTTGATCATCTAGAGGCTATGATCTTTTTAGGATCTTTTTAGGATCTTTTTATGTGATTCTTAAAACCCCTTTTAACCTGCAACATTTAACCTTCGACTCCCAACTTGTACGAAAGAAAAATTAACCACTAATGACAGAACATATTTTATAGACTATATAATCCTCATTGTAAGTCCTATTAATGTTTAATTATAAAGGCCCTGAAGGTTTGGACCCTGTGGGTCTCCCCTGTACACTGGTTGTTGGCGGTCGCTCCATGTGTGAGTTGATGATCGTCTGCTTTTAGTGATTTGCTGCTTCTGTCACAGCATCGATGAGGAAGTTTCAAGATCAAAATGAGACGTATCAGGCGAGCCGAGCCAAGATGGTGGAGGAGTATGCGCTTTCTCTGGTGAAGAAAGACCAGGTGGGTGTGAAGAGCGAAGCTTTCTGTTACTTCTGTCTGTGCAGATCCTGTGATGGGCTCTGTTCACATTACCATGAGTCTTAAAAGGTATTTCTCTTGTCAATTCATTGGGGACACCATAGACCATAGATGTCTGCTGCTGGAGGCTGAAACTAAGATTTACAACTAAGAAAACTATTTGGCTTCACTACTGACAAACCAAGCTTTTCAGTTTAGCTTAGAGTCAGTTGGAGGCAGATCACGGGGCTGGAGCTCCAGACCTGGTTCAATGAAAACATTCTCTGGTCGTCATTCCAGAAGGTCCTCACCAAGGTCTTTCGTCCTCCAAGGTGACCATTGCTCACTGGATTTGTTATGCCATTGTTTAAGCTTAGAAAACCAAGAAGAGAGTGCCCCCACTGGTGGTGAATGCTCACTGCACTCGGGCAATGGCGGCTTTCCAGCCCTTCGCCATCAAACTTCTGCCCTCCAACTTTGTAAAGCTGCTACTTGGTCATCTGTTCACACGTTTTTATTCTTTTACAGGATTCATACCTCTCCCTCAGCTGATGCGAGTCTGGGTAGAAAGGTGCCGCAATCGCTCAGGTTTCTTCCTGAGGGAATGCCTCACACACCTACCTTCTTATACATTTCTTATTACATTTCATTACTTCTTATCTCTTTCCTACCCTAGGGACTGACTGCTTTTGGATGTCCCATGGTCTCCTGTGTCCTCTAATGAAGCAACCTCAAAGACAGGATTTGTGTACTTCCCGTAAAATCTCTTTCTCATAGTCTTTATTGGGGGTCACAGCACCCACCCCTTTGCTCATGGTGCTCTGTTGGGCTTGTGTGTGTATTAATGAAGAATTATCTTTTCTGCTTTTCTCAATAACTGAATAGCTTGGTTGTCAGTAGGCGGGTGTAGCCTGCAGGGGAGAAGTTCACTTTTTTTCGTAGATGTAGTTTTTAGTGTCAGACACTTGGTGGCAGCAATGTAAACCTATGGCCTCCTGTATCCTCCAATAAAGGCTATGAGAGAGATTTTATGGTGAGTACCCAAAATGTTCTTTTTCATATTATATTTATTCATTATCTATCCTCAGAATAGGCAGTAAATATATGATCACTGGGACTTTACCATTACCAATAAAGGGTGTCCCCAGAGTGAATGACCACTTTTCCATTCACTTCCTTTGACTAACATAACGGCTTTCTCCATCAGTTCTATAGAATTGGATGGAGTGGGAATTGCACACACTCGCTACTATTTGCACACAGGGACCTTAAAGAGAACCTGTCACCCCTCTGGTGCTTTCCAAACTGAAAGCATCACTGAATGCAGCGTGTCTGCTGCATTCAGGGAAGGGGTCTCCCATGTCTCTACCCCCTGTAAGCTGTAATACACACTTTATAAAGTGTAGAGATAAGGAGTCCGGAGGGAGTTACTGATTATGGAGTCCTCGCTGTTCCCGGGGCTCCTCCCCGCATCCTGCGTCCCCTCCTCTCTGTCGCTTCCTGCCCTTTTTCCTATTACTATTTCCTTCCTAGTCAGCTGTGTGGCCACATTGGTACTTATGGGACTGAAGGAGCAAATGACACGACAAAAGTGACTTAACAGGAGAACAGTAATGTTAGTAACCCTACAATAAGTTGGAGAGACTTTCTGGTGTAATTCTGCCAGCCGACAGCAATACTCGTATCGATGCATTGAGGCAGACGCAGGTGGACGCAAGCGTCCTTTGCAACTTGTATTGTGTAAAACTACAAGGAGAAATGGCAGTACTCAGTACAAGGCATACAGCATATCGGAGGTATATAGCGTTACATATAGCACAGGAGATACAGTGACTGCCAAGAAGAAAAGATCCGATGGGAGAGCTAGTGGAAATAACAGCGCTACATGGGGGCTTATCCAATTGTTATATGAATAGTTAATAGTTAAGTGTATGCTCACCTTGTAAGGGTTGTGTGAGACACAACCACATTAACCCCTTCATGACTGAGCCTATTTTGACCCTAAAGACCTTGGCATTTTTGTCAATTCTGACCAGTGTCCCTCTATGAGGTAATATCTCTGGAACGCTTCAACGGACCCTAAGGAGGAAAAGTTAGTCTGCACAAGTAACAAAGAGACGTTGCAATGTGAGAACATGTCAACAGATGGCGCTGTTGGTTAAACTATAACTAAGCCACTTATATATATCCTAAATAGAGACCTGATGCTATCGCATCGGGAGGCCTCCCCCTGCACCATCAGCCTCATCCCCAGCAGCATCAGCTTCCCCCACTGCACAGTGTTACCGCTGCCCACTCTCAGGATGGCAAGAACCTGTGTGACGTCATGGTGTCACACAGGGTCACATGATCCCGCTGGCATCCAGAGAGCGGCTAGCGGTAACACTGCGGGGGGGAGAAGGGTGAGCTGATGGTGTTGGGGGAGGCTGACGGTGCGGGGGGGGGGGGATGTCGGCTTGGAGTGTGTGGATCGCCATATTAAGAGACACATAACTTGGGTCTTTCAATATGGCGTCCGGCGCACTTCCGGTCAATGTGGTAGATTGTGGGATAGTGTTACAACTGGACGGAAGCGGAAGCTACAAGGCTATTACGTAAGTATATAAATCACTAATTCAATAGAGTTCTAATAAGCCATAATTAAACTGGTTATATGCATTCATCAGGCATGACTGGCACCATTGCCGGCCACGGGCACTGAGCACAGTTTCCGTAAATGTAACTATGAATGTTTTTTTTCTTTTAAGGAGTGGCTAGTGAAAATTACGAGTCTTGAAGAGGTAATTTATAAAGTAGGATTTAATTTTAATAATGAAGTAATTTTTAAAGTGACACTGTGTTCTAAAAAATATCTCTGCCTACCGCACCTTGTTGCCTTTCAGAGGCTTAATGGATGTCGGGTAAAGTATAGGTTGACAAGGGTTGGCTCTTTGAACTGAAAGAAATTAAAATCTTTAAAGATATAAACACACACTATTAATTTAAGCATATGAATGCTAATCCCCCCCCCCCCATCCCAACCACCACCATTCTCTAGTGAACTATTTACGGTTTCCAGTCTCTTCACTCACTCCTCTGCAGCCCCGGTCTCTTCACTCGCTCCTCTGCAGCCCCGGTCTCTTCACTCGCTCCTCTGCAGCCCCGGTCTCTTCACTCGCTCCTCTGTAGCCCCGGTCTCTTCACTCGCTCCTCTGCAGCCCCGGTCTCTTCACTCGCTCCCCTGCAGCCCCGGTCTCTTCACTCGCTCCTCTGCAGCCCCGGTCTCTTCACTCGCTCCTCTGCAGCCCCGGTCTCTTCACTCGCTCCCCTGCAGCCCCGGTCTCTTCACTCGCTCCTCTGCAGCCCCGGTCTCTTCACTCGCTCCTCTGCAGCCCCGGTCTCTTCACTCGCTCCCCTGCAGCCCCGGTCTCTTCACTCGCTCCTCTGCAGCCCCGGTCTCTTCACTCGCTCCTCTGCAGCCCCGGTCTCTTCACTCGCTCCTCTGCAGCCCCGGTCTCTTCACTCGCTCCTCTGCAGCCCCGGTCTCTTCACTCGCTCCTCTGCAGCCTCGGTCTCTTCACTCGCTCCCTGCAGCCCTGGTCTCTTCACTCGCTCCTCTGCAGCCCCGGTCTCTTCACTCGCTCCTCTGCAGCCCCGGTCTCTTCACTCGCTCCTCTGCAGCCCCGGTCTCTTCACTCGCTCCTCTGCAGCCCCGGTCTCTTCACTCGCTCCTCTGCAGCCCCGGTCTCTTCACTCGCTCCTCTGCAGCCCCGGTCTCTTCACTCGCTCCTCTGCAGCCCCGGTCTCTTCACTCGCTCCTCTGCAGCCCCGGTCTCTTCACTCGCTCCTCTGCAGCCCCGGTCTCTTCACTCGCTCCTCTGCAGCCCCGGTCTCTTCACTCGCTCCTCTGCAGCCCCGGTCTCTTCACTCGCTCCTCTGCAGCCCCGGTCTCTTCACTCGCTCCTCTGCAGCCCCGGTCTCTTCACTCGCTCCTCTGCAGCCCCGGTCTCTTCACTCGCTCCTCTGCAGCCCCGGTCTCTTCACTCGCTCCTCTGCAGCCCCGGTCTCTTCACTCGCTCCTCTGCAGCCCCGGTCTCTTCACTCCTTCAGCCCCGCCTCACTCGCTCCTCTGCAGCCCCGGTCTCTTCACTCGCTCCTCTGCAGCCCCGGTCTCTTCACTCGCTCCTCTGCAGCCCCGGTCTCTTCACTCGCTCCTCTGCAGCCCCGGTCTCTTCACTCGCTCCTCTGCAGCCCCGGTCTCTTCACTCGCTCCTCTGCAGCCCCGGTCTCTTCACTCGCTCCTCTGCAGCCCCGGTCTCTTCACTCGCTCCTCTGCAGCCCCGGTCTCTTCACTCGCTCCTCTGCAGCCCCGGTCTCTTCACTCGCTCCTCTGCAGCCCCGGTCTCTTCACTCGCTCCTCTGCAGCCCCGGTCTCTTCACTCGCTCCTCTGCAGCCCCGGTCTCTTCACTCGCTCCTCTGCAGCCCCGGTCTCTTCACTCGCTCCTCTGCAGCCCCGGTCTCTTCACTCGCTCCTCTGCAGCCCCGGTCTCTTCACTCGCTCCTCTGCAGCCCCGGTCTCTTCACTCGCTCCTCTGCAGCCCCGGTCTCTTCACTCGCTCCTCTGCAGCCCGGTCTTACTCGCTCCTGCAGCCGGTCTCTTCACTCGCTCCTCTGCAGCCCCGGTCTCTTCACTCGCTCCTCTGCAGCCCCGGTCTCTTCACTCGCTCCTCTGCAGCCCCGGTCTCTTCACTCGCTCCTCTGCAGCCCCGGTCTCTTCACTCTCTCTGCACCCGGTCTCTTCACTCCTCTCTGCAGCCCCGGTCTCTTCACTCGCTCCTCTGCAGCCCCGGTCTCTTCACTCGCTCCTCTGCAGCCCCGGTCTCTTCACTCGCTCCTCTGCAGCCCCGGTCTCTTCACTCGCTCCTCTGCAGCCCCGGTCTCTTCACTCGCTCCTCTGCAGCCCCGGTCTCTTGACTCGCTCCTCTGCAGCCCCCGTCTCTTGACTCGCTCCTCTGCAGCCCCCGTCTCTTGACTCGCTCCTCTGCAGCCCCCGTCTCTTGACTCGCTCCTCTGCAGCCCCCGTCTCTTCACTCGCTCCTCTGCAGCCCCGGTCTCTTCACTCGCTCCTCTGCAGCCCCGGTCTCTTGACTCGCTCCTCTGCAGCCCCGGTCTCTTGACTCGCTCCTCTGCAGCCCCGTCTCTTGACTCGCTCCTCTGCAGCCCCCGTCTCTTGACTCGCTCCTCTGCAGCCCCCGTCTCTTGACTCGCTCCTCTGCAGCCCCCGTCTCTTCACTCGCTCCTCTGCAGCCCCCGTCTCTTCACTCGCTCCTCTGCAGCCCCCGTCTCTACAGCTCTAGTAGTAGGAAGAGTAATAGGTGCACTTACCGTCCACAGCTCCAGTAGTAGCAGGAGTAATAGGTGCACTTACTGTCCACAGCTCCAGTAGTAGCACCAATATGAATTTCGTCATAATGGAGTGCTGGCTAATGACAGAGTAGGTAATGTGCTTCCCTCCCTATCCTGTGCTGCCAGCGTCTTAGGCACTGATGGGTACAGGTAGCCTTTAATAATATAATAATATTTATTCAGTTATATAGTGCTATTAATTCCATAACTTTACACTACTTTCAACTATAGGGGCAGCTTTCAAATGTTGTCTCCAACCCATCCAGAAACTAAATCTAAAAGAACAAAACCGCAGTCCTGTATTCTGCTCCTCCTGTTCCATATGGGGCAGATGAAAGAGAAACCTGCATATAAATAATGGTTATTTGAGCCCCGTGCAGCCTGGTTTGTCGTTATCCCTGCAGCAGTCCAGATCTACAAAAGAAACCTTAAAGGGAAAGTGTCAGCTACTTTATGTCCTCAAACCTGTGACTATCTGTCCCTGTGACTTCCTAGTTCTGTTCTAAGGATCCCTGTCTGACCTCATACTGTACTGTAATACTTGAGAAAAATAATTTCTACACTTATAATTCGGTGTGATAATTCTGCGGTGTGTTGTCAGTGTAGTCACTCTGGGCGTGGTCCTGGGGTCTGGAATCTGTGGGCTCCTTCCTGGTATGACGTGACACCACGTCATTTCCGGTCCTGAGCATTGATGGTAAGTATTGGGTGTACTCGCTGGCCTCAGAGTGCGCAGTGGGCATGCTCCAGAGCCGGACAAGTACACCCAATACTTACCATCAGTGCTCAGGACCGGAAATGACGTGGTGTCACGACATACCAGGAAGGAGCCCACAGATTCCAGACCCCAGGACCACGCCCAGAGTGACTACACTGACAACACACCGCAGAATTATCACACCGAATTGTAAGTGTAAGGCTGGTTTCAAATTGCAGGCTCCATCAGGTTTGTGTGTCAGAACCAGGAGTGACTCCAAAACTTAGAACAGGGGTCAATCTTTCAATTATACTTTTTCTCTGCAAATTCCTCTCCTGGTTCCTCTCCTTGTTTTGGCACATAAACCGAATGTAACCTGATCAGGTAAAAAACTGCAGTGTGAAGCCAGCCTAAGAAAAGATTTTTCTCCAGTATTACAGTACGGTATGTGGTCAGGGATGCTTAGAATAGTACTAGGAAGCTGCAGGGACAGATACACGTACATCTCAATGTACTAGAATAGCATCACAAAGTGACTTTATCTCAGTAATTCAATACATAAAGTGACCACATCTATTATATAGAGTCATTACAGAGGGATCTATTTCATGCTTATTTATGTTAATGTTGATGATTAACGAAAACCCAAAGGTCATTATCTCAGAAATCTAAAATAGGGAGGATGAAGAGTCTGAGAAATAAAATATTCCCTAGATAGGTATCAGAGGCTTCACCTTGTGTGGATGTGAGAGTCACAACCACTATAAAAGCAGTGAAGTAAATAGAAAAATTCCGCACAGACCGGGTATTCTGATTTAAAACTCCAATTCTTTATTCATCCATACGAATAAAACACAAGTTCTGGGGTACACAAGCCCCCCTTACTTCGGTGATTGCGATCTCCAAGTCATTCACTTTCTGTCTTAAACGTTTATTCAAGGGCTCATACTCAGAGTGTTTGTCCATATGCTGCAATGAGCTCTCTGTCTCCTTAATGGAAGCCTCCAGATTTTTCAGTTTAATTGATTCCTCCTCAATAATCAAGTTCATCAGTTTCAGGGAGCATTCAGTTAGAGTATTATTCCATTTCTCAACAAAGGCATCATTAAATGCAATATTATTGGTTATATTAGATTTGGTTTTTTCCTGCAAAAATATTTTTGGAACTTTGACCTGCTCTCTGAAAAAGTTAACTCTTTGATTCTGGAATAATTGTTAAATGATTGCACATGGGTGATGGTAGGGGGTGTGTACATGTAAAGTTTCCTATATATGTGTTGTGCAGACACTGCTGTGTATGCCTATGATTAAGGTGCTCTAACCGAAACGCGTAAGGCGTGGGAGGGGGGCTTGTGTACCCCAGAACTTGTGTTTTATTCGTATGGATGAATAAAGAATTGGAGTTTTAAATCAGAATACCCGGTCTGTGCGGAATTTTTCTATTTACTTCACGGCTAATCTGGATACCAGCTTGGATTCCAGCACAAACAACCTAGGAAGGCCATGGTGAGCTATGCACTTTGAATCTTTATTAACTATAAAAGCAGATCACGGCTGCTGCAGTCCCCAGGTTGGTGCATATAGAGTAGAGAGATGAAGGGTTAAGCACCGCGCTGCCGTATTCCACCAGACATCAAATTGTGAACATAGTGTTGATTTATTAATCATAGTGTTTCAGGGCTCCCCGGCCTCTTCCTCAGGACAAATCAATGTCATATGGCCATGTGTCTGAAATGTGTTGACTAATAAATCAATATTATATTCTCCGTTCAATGTCTGGTGGAATATGGCAGTGTGGTGTTTAACCCTTCATCCTCCCTATTTTACTCTTCTATGATAATGACCTTTGGGTTTTCATTGGCTGTAAGCCATAATCATCAACATTAACATAAATAAACACATGAACTAGCTCCCTCTATGTGTAATGACTCTATATAATAGATGTGTCACTTTAATGGATTGAATGACTGACATAAAGGAACTTGATAATATTCTAATTCATTGAGATGCTCCTGTAGTCACAGGTTTTGGGGCATAAAGTAGCTGAAAGGTTCCCTTGACATCTCAGTACCTCCATGGGAATCCTTTATTAATGCAGATGATTATTCACATGCAGAGTAATCCGGTCTGTGGAGCTTTTGCTTCTTGATTACTTTTATAGTTTTGCAGCTTCTGAATTCATTTTTTTGTACCTTTAGGAAAAGAAAATCCTTTCTGAGCAGGTGGAACTTCTGAAGCAGCAGAATCTGTCGATATTCCAAAAACGGGAAGATCTCGATGAGTTTGAAGTGTTTCAGCAGCAAGAAATGGCCAAAATCAAACACATGGTAAGAGCTGAATGCGGGGGCTTGTGCTCCGTTACGAGCAGCCATTTCTGATATAACCCGGGCGGCCTCGTGCAGGAGGGGAGCTGCTCCAGTAGCGCTAAACTCACTTGTACCCATCATTTCTGATATAACCCGGGCGGCCTCGTGCAGGAGGGGAGCTGCTCCAGTAGCGCTAAACGCACTTGTACCCATCATTACTGATATAACCTGGGCGGCCTCGTGCAGGAGGGGAGCTGCTCCAGTAGCGCTAAACTCACTTGCACCCATCATTTCTGATATGACCTGGGCGGCCTCGTGCAGGTGGGGAGCTGCTCCAGTAGCGCTAAACTCACTTGTACCCATTTTTTTCTCTTTTACTCTAAGAATTCACATGTTTTTGCTATTTAAAATATTTTAATAATTGAAAATTAAATTCTGACAATTTGATAAATGACTCGGCCCATTCAGATGTACTGGAAAGCAAGGTCAGGCTATGGAATAAAATGTGGGAAATGTGTTTGTGTATTGTCCATTGAATAACATTTTGTGCGGCATCTGCCGGCCAGTCTGTGGATGAAATCCAAATTTTAGTTTTGAATTTCTGATCCACATTTTTCAAAAAAAAATTTCTAGTTGGATTTTCCTAGTTCAAAATGTTGTCGTGTGATTAAGGCCGACACTATAAGAGGCAACTCTAGAAATGTATGAAATTTGGATAACAGCAGGAAATGTATCCAGATAATGAAAACAAACAATGCCAACCTGTGCAGCAATGCCCCTCTGCTCCTGTGCAGCAATGCCCCTCTGCACCTGTGCAGCAATGCCCCTCTGCCGACTCATGAGGCCAGCGAGTTTCCAGCAGTTGTCAGGAGCAAGTACAACAGACAATTGACAAGAGAAGCAAACAAGGGGCAGCGGGCGCTGTGGAGACCCAAGGGTCAGTGGGTGCTCTCGTCCGCAGGCCCAGCCGCCTTTACAAAGACAGCGTGGACCAGGGCTCATCCCCAACTGAACGCCCGAGCTCCTTAACCGTGGGCGGAACACTACTCAGACAACACAGGGTCAGGGAATCACAATATTAAGGCTTTATTGGATCCCCAAACAGTTAACAGCATATAACACATAACCAAGCACAACACATAAATGTAACAGGCGACAGAGTCTCACCCTTCCGCTGGCTCACCAGGGTTTAGAATGCAGCACCGCAAAGTCTGTAGCCAGGTGACTGTATCGTCCCAACCTGGGTTGCTTCCTTGTCCTTAAGCAGTCTATCACAGCCGAATGCGATGCTGAAGTCCTTGTGGTTCTTTAGTCCGTGTTCTGATCCCCTTGGTCGGCACCGAAATGCCTAGGCCTAGGGTTATGGCTCGCTAACCGGATCCGAAGACCTTCGATTAGCTGCCTGTATCCAATCCAGTGACCTTAGCCGGGACCGAAAATCCCTAGACTGAGGCCACTAGACAGAATATAACTCCAAAAACTGCTGGTCAAAGTGAACAGTCCTCCTTATATACCCTCAGCCCTCATTGTAGGATATTGGGGACGTCATGATTGGTGCAATAACACAGTCTTTTCATTGGCTGAACTCCAATCCTCATTTAACATATTTTAGTCCTATTGCAATCCAAATGCTGATCCAATTGCTAGCAGTGATACAATGGTATGTTAGTTTGAGACAATCAGTCTGCAAACCATGACATTAACACAATCGTGGCTGGAGCCTCAATCAACATTCACAGGGTAATAGACAATGGACGATTAGCATAATTAAGTTCTCTGGCCTTCAATGACAAACAGGTTAGATAATTACATTACCAAGCTAAACTTTAACCACAGAAATCTATGACAATACTGTAAGAAATTCTCTTTGACCAATACCAGTTTACAAGTCAATATACAATATGATATGTCTGGTTACATAAGAAATCATCATATGTTCTATATTGAAGGAGTCCATTTCGTCACATACCTCCCCCTTCTTATGTAACCAGACAGGGCAGTCAGATGTGATCAGTCTCTGGTCATCCTTCTCCTCTTGGCGGCATTGTCTTTTTTAATGGTGAAGTCAGCAATCGAGGCTTCCATCTATACACCTCCCCAGATTACCTCCCCCAGGATGGGCAGACATATTGTGGACAAGCAGTAAAATGGGATTCAGGAGTTGGGCTCCCATAAACTTCTGGCTATCAATTACCCCCCAGTCCATGACAACATTCTGTGTGTCTTTACTCACTGTTAATGGCTCAGAGAAGAATGATGGGGGCTGGGAACATGAATTATCCTCTGAAGGTGGGGTAGCAAGATCCACATCAGGGTGCTGCTTGGCTTCCTGGATGTTGGTGATGGATGTGACAAACTGGCTGGATAGTCCTTGTCCTGGGTCAGCTTGCAAAACAGATGTGGGGGGGCCATCCATGAGCCCCACTTCAACCTCCTCCTGGTTAGCCCCTGAAACAACAGGTGTGGGAAGGCTGCTCACAAATCCCACATCAAGCTCTTCCTGGTCAGTCTCTACAATAGCAGGCATGGGGACGCTGTCTGTAAGATCCACATCGACCTCTTCCTGGTCAGTTTCCACAATAGCAGGTGTAGGGTCACAGTCTATAAGCTCCACATCGACCTCTTCCTGGTCAGTTCCCAAAGCAACAGGGATAGGGACATTGTCCATAAACTCCAAATTGTCCTCTCCCTGCTCAGGCTCCAAACTAACAGGGGTGGGGATGCTGTCTTTAAGATCCACATTGACTTCTTCCAGGTAAGTTTCCACAATAGCAGGTGTAGGGTCACAGTCTATAAGCTCCACATCGACCTCTTCCTGGTCAGTTCCCAAAGCAACAGGGATAGGGACGTTGTCCGTAAACTCCAACTTGTCCTCTCCCTGCTCAGGCTCCAAAATAACAGGTGTAGGGTCACTGTCTGTAAGCTCCAACTTGTCCTCTCCCTGGTCGTTCGCCTCGGCTACCTGCACACCTTCCGAAGGGATGTCTGAGCACTGACCCTCAGCCAGGGAGATGGTTAATTGGGAACAGGGTACAGGGTCTGGAGAAACAATAGCTGGGCTTACCAGGATGTGGACAGAATCAGTTTCTTGTTGTCCCGGGGCTTGGACGTCACTGACCTGGACTGGCTGTGCTGGCCGATGAGCTCCAGGCATGGGGCCCCGGTGTTGGCGACAATCTTTGTCCATATGTCCAAGACGTCCACACGTATAACAGCGCTGTGGATTGGGCAAGTCACGTATCCTGTCTGCATACCTTTGTCCTGATGGGGCTTCTAATGGGTAGCGGAATAATCCTACTCGAGCGGCTGGTGGTAGCAGTTGGTGAGCTGGAATTCCTAAAATATTTCCCAGAACCCAAGCCCTCTCTTCTCTTGAGGCTTTTGGCCCCAATGCAGCCAAGCTCTCCTTGATTTGGACTGCTGTGGACCTGGTGATTTCACGATATTCACTGGATCCATGATGTGGTGCACAACTTACATCCTCTGGTACCACGTCGGCGGGGTCCTCATCATCCTCACCATCATTCTGGGTGTCCCAATGGACCAATTTCTGAATCAAAGCCGACCGAGTGTCAGCGTTCCTGTATTCAATATTTCTCCTCTGGCACAGATCCTGTAGCATCCATTTACTGCTGCTGCCATATCTCCTCTCCGGCCCTTGTCCCATGGCTGAGCTGGTGGGGTTGGACATGGCAACGTCCGAAACCTGAATGCCTCACTATGGCCTGCTGGGTATGCTTATATGCATCCCTGGTTGTTGAGCCCTTGGACGGTGTCCATGAACACCAGTCCCCTGCAGCTCCCCTGGATAAACCAGGCTGAGTAGTATCCCACCGCTGCCACCAATTGTGGAGACCCGGGGGTCAGTGGGCGCTCTCGTCCGCAGGCCCAGCCGCCTTTACAAAGACAGCGTGGACCAGGGCTCATCCCCAACTGAACGCCCAAGCTCCTTAACCGTGGGCGGAACACTACTCAGACAACACAGGGTGAGGGAATCACAATATCAAGGCTTTATTGGATCCCCAAACAGTTAACAGCATATAACACATAACCAAGCACAACACATAAATGTAACAGGCGACAGAGTCTCACTCTTCCGCTGGCTCACCAGGGTTTAGAATGCAGCACCGCAAAGTCTGTAGCCAGGTGACTGTATCGTCCCAACCTGGGTTGCTTCCTTGTCCTTAAGCAGTCTATCACAGCCGAATGCGATGCTGAAGTCCTTGTGGTTCTTTAGTCCGTGTTCTGATCCCCTTGGTCGGCACCGAAATGCCTAGGCCTAGGGTTATGGCTCGCTAACCGGATCCGAAGACCCTCGATTAGCTGCCTGTATCCAATCCAGTGACCTCTAGCCGGGACCGAAAATCCCTAGACTGAGGCCACTAGACAGAATATAACTCCAAAAACTGCTGGTCAAAGTGAACAGTCCTCCTTATATACCCTCAGCCCTCATTGTAGGATATTGGGGACGTCATGATTGGTGCAATAACACAGTCTTTTCATTGGCTGAACTCCAATCCTCATTTAACATATTTTAGTCCTATTGCAATCCAAATGCTGATCCAATTGCTAGCAGTGATACAATGGTATGTTAGTTTGAGACAATCAGTCTGCAAACCATGACATTAACACAATCGTGGCTGGAGCCTCAATCAACATTCACAGGGTAATAGACAATGGACGATTAGCATAATTAAGTTCTCTGGCCTTCAATGACAAACAGGTTAGATAATTACATTACCAAGCTAAACTTTAACCACAGAAATCTATGACAATACTGTAAGAAATTCTCTTTGACCAATACCAGTTTACAAGTCAATATACAATATGATATGTCTGGTTACATAAGAAATCATCATATGTTCTATATTGAAGGAGTCCATTTCGTCACAGGCGCCACCAAGTCATCAGCACTTGTGCTGGAGGGGGTTGAACAGAAGAGTATGATATCTCATTCTTTATATTTATATTGTGCTTTATTTTTATTTAAATCCTGGACAATCTCCCGTTACCACTTACAGCGCAGCCATTGTTTGTTTTTTTCCTCCTCTCATTAGAGTCATACCTTTTCTTGTACGTCGACGTACCCAGATGGGGCTTGTTCCATTGTGAATGATTATGAAAATCAAAAAAGAACCAGCCTTGGACGTCTTAGTAAGAGGGCAGACTACTCAACTAATACATAACCAAAGCACAAGAGTGTACAATTGCTCATAGTCACTTATTAACACCACCACAATGTCCACACCCTTGTTCTGTCAATTTCCTCCCTCCTAAACCTCTCCTGGTCGACAAGTTATGTGTTTTGATAATTGACACTAGCCCTCGTTGTTTCCACTGTAACAAATAAACGTTATTCCTGCATAGCAACACTGATGTGGACATTGTGGTGGTAATAAGTGACTATGGGCAATTGTAAACTCTTGTGCTTTCGTTCATTCTTCTTCATCTCATTGTTGGACACGGGACCATGGGTGTTATGCTGCTGTCCACCAGGAGGCGACACTAAGCAGAATCTGTAGGAGAGTTAAGTGGCTCTTCCTCTGCAGTATATACCCCTGGAGCAGGCATTGCCTCACCAGTTTTTGCTTAGTGTCGTTAGGAGGCACACCTAAATTTTATTTTTATCTTAATTTTTCATTTTTTCTTCAAAAGAAGAAGAAAAGTGGGTCCCAAGACCCCCGGCACGCTCCTTCCTCGGCCCCCCACTGTGGGGGGCGCTGGGTCGAAGTCGAGAAATTTCTCCACATACTGTCCTCCTTCCTCGGCATCCCACTGTTGGGGTGCTGGGTTGAAGTTGAGGCAGACCAGCATATCTTCCTCCTTCCTCATCTCCCCACTCATGGGGACCTGGGCAGAAGTCAAGGCTTCACAACGTCTCCATAACAGCAGGAACCTCCTGGAGCGACATAGAGGACAGAAGCATAAATCCTCCCTATTCACCTCTCTGGGGTATTTAGGTTGAGGCACCACAGGTACTGCATGCATATGCAGCATTTCTGCATTGCACACTGCTGCAGCACTCCAGGAACACCAGCTTTTGCTGTGCTCTCCTGATGGGACTGGGGGCTGGTATTTGTGTGGAGACTTAGGGCACAGGACACCAGGAGCATCAGTTTCTACTGAGCTTCCTGAGGGGGCCGATATCTGTGCCTACTGTTAAATCTAAGTGAACCAGTTCTACTGTGTTCTCCGGATGGGGACCACTATTGTAGCAGTGCTTTCTTTGGTCTCAGCCCCAGGGGTCCGGCGGGGTCCGGGTCCGTTACGGTCCCTGACCGGACCTCCTCGCCGCCCTGCCATCGTTCCCGGCTATTATTACTGGAGGCCGCAGCTTCAGGCCCAGCGCGAAGCCACCGCCTTTTTCCTGCCCCCAGATGATGCAGATGACGCTGACAGCGTCACAGCAGGGGTTGGACCGGAGCTGTAAGGCGCCTCTTGCTCCTCGCGATGCAGCATTGCGCCTTTTTCTCTCCCGCTTCGCCCCCTCCCTCCTCCTCCTCTCTCCCCGCCGGAGGACGTCAAATGACACCGGGCCGGATCACAGAGAGGGGGAGGTTTCCATCAGCGGTCCCGCCCCTCCTTCTCTTCCCAGCGGCGCCAAAAAGCAGTCTAGGCGCCATTACACAGCACTCGCTGCGTGGAACACACAGGAGCTCCAGAGGGTAAAACTGAGCACAGCATTCACTGTGTGGCAGTCTCCGATGGCAAATACAGGACAGCCAGCAGTGATATATTCCCTGCTGCAGTTTCTTCTCCTTCCTCTGTACACCATACAAGGGAGCAGTATAATACTACAAGGGGCAGTACAAACACGTCAGGTTGTCCAGCATGGGCTTCTCCTCCAGTAGTAATAACATACTGTACAGTTGTGGCCAAAAGTATTGACACCCCTGCAATTCTGTCAGATAATCCTCAGTTTCTTCCTGAAAATGATTGCAATCACTAATTCTTTGCTATTATTATCTTCATTTAATTTGTCTTCAATGAAAAAACTCAAAAGAGAATGAAGCAAAAAGCAAAACATTGATCATTTTACACAAAACTCCAAAAATGGGCCGGACAAAAGTATTGGCACCCTCAGCCTTATACTTGGTTGCACAACCTTTAGCCAAAATAACTGCGATCAGCCGCTTCCGGTAACCATCAATGAGTTTCTTACAATGCTCTGCTGGAATTTTACACCATTCTTCTTTGGCAAACTGCTCCAGGTCCCTGATATGTGAAGGCGCCTTCTCCAAACTGCCATTGTTGGATCTCTCCACAGGTGATCTATGGGATTCAGGTCTGGACTCATTGCTGCCACCTTAGAAGTCTCCAGTGCTTTCTCTCACACCATTTTCTAGAGCTTTTTGAAGTGTGTTTTGGGTCATTGTCCTGCTGGAAGACCCATGACCTCTGAGGGAGACCCAGCTTTCTCACACTGGGCCCTACATTATGCTGCACAATGTGTTGGTAGTCTTCAGACTTCATAATGCCATGCACACGGTCAAGCAGTCCAGTGCCAGAGGCAGCAAAGCAACCCCAAAACATCAGGGAGCCTCCGCCATGTCTGACTGTAGGGAGCGTGTTCTTTTCTTTGAATGCCTCTTTTTTTCTCCTGTAAACTCTATGTTGATGCCTTTGCCCATAAATCTCTACTTTTGTCTCATCTGACCAGAGATCATTCTTCCAGAACGTTTTAGGCTACTACTGAGGTATTTGCCTCTTATCCCTTTCACACAGCTCAGACCAGGAGCTCGATACGTCCCTAGACCTAGAGCCGCCAGACTCTGACGCTCTAGTTGAAGATCTAGTGACGTCCATTAATCAAGTTTTAGATGTCTCTAACCCACCGATTGAGTCACCAGAAAACACGGTGTCATTTAAACATGCAAAGAAAGCACACAGATATTTTGCAGCATCACCCTGAATTTCAGGAGATCCTTCAAAAACACCGCTCACCCTGAAAAACGGTTTGTAAACTAAAAATTATTGCGGCAGGTTATCCATTCCTCCCGGCAACTACCCACAACTGGGCTGAATCACCTCAAGTGGACCCCCCAGTATCCAGACTAAGCAGGACGTACCCTCCTGTCCTTAGCAGACAGCTCCTCCATTAAGGATGAAACTGACCGCCAGGTACAACAACTGGCGAGATCAGATTTTGAAGCTTCAGGGTCTTCATTAGCCCCTACATTCACTTCAGTCTGGGCAGCAAAAGCCATCACAGCATGGGAAGGTCAATCCATACTATCTTAAAGTCCACGGATCGCCGATCCTACTCTGGCGGACCAGGCAGCTCAGGTCGGACTACCTGATACATGCAGCCCTTGATTCTGACAATTGCTCAGCATTAGCAGCTTCCAATGCTATTGCCATTAGACGTGCCCTCTGGTTACGTGAATAGAAGGCGACGCGGCTTCTAAGAAGTCCCTTATGACCTCCCATACCTCAGTGGACATCTGTTGGAGAACAACTGGACAAATTAATTTCAGATGCCACGGGAGACAAAAGCACTTCCCTTCCTCAGCGCAAAGCCAGACGGCCCTTTTAATCGCCGTAAGCAAACCAGATTCCGATCCTTTCGAAATTCATTTGACAGGTAATTGGTCGCCACGCAGTGAGCAGTCACAGACTACCCTGAAAAGTAGCTCATCCTGGTAGTCAGTCTCACCAATTTAAGCCCAAGGGATCACGATCCCACAGGTTTTCTTCCTCCTGACTCCCTCCACCCGGAAGACACCCCACTTGTAGGCGATCGGCTGCTTCATTTTCAGCACCTCTGGCTACCTATCATACAAGACAAGTGGGTACAAGAGCTAGTATCCTCCAGCTACAAAATAAAGCTCACGTCTCTACCGCCCAACCATTTTTTCCTTTCAGTCCCCACCAAGATCACCATTAAAGGCCCAAGCATTCTTCCGAGCAGTCAAGTCTCTCCTCAGCTCAGGAGTCATTGTACCCGAGCCACGCGAAGAGCGTTTTCAAGGATTCTATTCCAACCTCTTCATGGTCCCCAAAAAGGAAGGTACAGTCCGACCTCTACTAGACCTAAAACAACTGAACAGACATGTTCCGGGTAAGACACTTCTGCATGGAATCTCTTCACTCCATAATTGCTTCAATGAACAAGGAGAATACCTTGCGCCATAGTAACCCGAAGCCTACTGCATATTCCAATCCCAGCTACTCACCAAAAGTTTCTCAGATTTGTAATCGACCAAGAAAACTACCAATTTGTGGCACTCCCGTTCAGCTTAGCTACAGCTCCCAGAGTGTTCACAAAAGTCATGGTGGCCGTCATGCTATCCTACATTCCAGGGGTGTCGTCATCCTTCCATACCTGGACGATCTGCTCATCACAGCACTGACCTTCAGGGACTGCGAACACAGCGTCTCCATCACGGTAGACACTTTAAGAAGACTCGGCTGGCTGGTCAACCTCCACAAGTCTACTCCAGTTCCAACACATATTCACGGGTCCTTCAGCTAGCAGTCCGCACTCTCCTACATCGGTCTCCTCAGTCCTTCCGAACTGCCATGAAAGTCCTAGGCCGGATGGTGGCCGCAATAGAAGCGGTTACCTTTGCTCAGCTGCACCTCAGACTCTTCAACTACCCATACTCAAGTCATGGGACAAGAACCCCCGGTTACGCGACAGGATGTTTCACCTGCCATCATCACAGCAGTCTTCCACTGTGCGGGCCCCTCTCCTAGGCAGTCTCTCCACTGGTGGCTCCGGCCACTCTCAGGCAGTCTCTCCACTGGTGGCTCGGCCATCTCTCTCAGGCAGTTCTCCACTGGTGGCTCGCCACTCTCTCTCAGGCAGTCTCTCCACTGTGGCTCCGGCCACTCTCTCTTGGCAGTCTCTCCCCTTGGCTCCGGGCCACTCTCTCTCATGCTGGGAAGGTTTTTCCTTCCACCATGTTGGAAAGTTCTAACCACCGACGCGAGTCTCACAGGATGGGGTACGATGTACCTCCATCACAGAGCAGAGGGCAAATGGTCCCGCTCGAATCAAAGATGCCCATCAATCTACTGGAGATTCGGGCAATATTCCTAGCACTGAAGCCTTTCAGACACCTTTTGGCAGGCTGCCATGTCAGAATACAGTCAGACAATGGCATGGCTGTGGCATATGTCAATCACCAGGCAGAACCCTGCAGTCTCCATGCGATGACAGAAGTTCACCACATACTTCACTGGGCGGAATTCACGAACTCGTACCGTCAGCCGTTCACATACAGAGTGTAGACAATTGGGAAGCGGATTTCCTCAGCCGCCGAGGGATGGACTCAGGAGAGTGGTTCCTACATCCAAACGTCTTTCAACAAATCTGCCGACGCTGGGAAGCCTCGAATGTGGACCTAATGGCGTCGCGCCTCAATGCCAAGGTTCCCACCTTCATGGCAGGTTCCACGACCCACAGTCGTTGGGAGCAGATGCGCTAGTCCAGGACTGGACCCGATTCCGACTCCCCTACATTTTTCCCCTATTACCACTAATCCCCAAGGTAGTGAGGAAGATCAAACAAAGATCATCCTCGTGGCCCCAGACTGGCCAGACATGCTTGGTACGCCGATCTCGTCCAATTTACAGCAGACGTGCCATGGCGCCTACCAGACCGTGCAGACCTACTCTTTCAAGGCCTGTTTTACCATCAGAATTCATCAGCTTTGAATTTGACGGCATGGCCCTTGAGACCTGGGTCTTAACCCAAGCTGGGTTTTCCCAGGATGTTGTAGCAACCATGATCAGAGTGCGGAAACCAGCCTCAGCAAAGATATACCATCAAACATGGAAGATCTGTTTTGCTTGGTGCACCTCTCGAGGTCATTCACCTTGGCCCTATTCCCTACTAAGAATTCTCAGTTTCCTCCAATCGGGCCTAGACTCAGGCCTGTCCTTAGGTTCCCTCAAAGGACAAGTTTCAGCTCTTTCCATCCTATTCCAGAAACGCCTCGCTACCAGACCTCAAGTGAAAACCTTCCTTCAAGGTGTCTTCCATCTAATTCCTCTCTACAAAAGGCCACTAGACCCGTGGGACCTGAACCTCGACCTCGTGGCTGTACAAGAACCACCTTTTGAGCCTCTAAGGGAAATTCCCCTTCGCATTCTCACACAGAAAGTGGTATTTTTGGTGGCAATTACTTCTCTCCGCAGAGTCTCGGCACTTGCAGCGTTTTCATGTAAGCCACCTTTTTTCTGGTCTTCCAGCAAGGCAAGATTGTCCTACGTCCAGTCCCATCTTTTCTCCCAAAGGTGGTGTCCTCTTTCCACCTAAAATGAAGACATTTCTCTGCTATCGCTATGCCCAGCTCCAGTCCATGGGGTCGAGAAAGCTCTACATATGCTGAACCTCGTCAGAGCGCTACGCATCTGTGTCCAGGAGAGTACCCTTTAGGAAGGCGGACACTCTCTTCCTTCTTCCAGAGGGAAAACACAAAGGCATGCCAGCCTCTAAGGCTACTCTAGCCAGATGGATTAGATCAACCATCCAAGATGCTTATACCATCAAAACTTGCCCCTTCCGGCCGGTATCAAGGCACATTCTACTAGGGCCTTGGGGGCCTCCTGGGCCATTAGGCACCAGGTGTCAGCACAACAAGTGTGTAAGGCAGCCTGCACACATTTACAAATCACTATAGTGTTCACACTCAGTCCTCGGCAGATGCAGGTCTGGTAGACGTGTCCTCCAGGCGGCAGAAGCCCACCTGTAGGTGCATAGTTCTTCACTGACTTTGTTCAGCATTAATAGTTCCATTGCTCTTCCACTAGGGACTGCTTGGGACGTCCCACATTCTGTGTCCCCCAATGAGGCAAGAAGAAAAGGAGATTTTTGTGTACTCACCGTAAAATCCTTTTCTCTTAGCCTCTAATTGAGGGACAGAGCACCCACCCTGTTGCCCATTCGGGCCTTTACTACTGTTCTCAAGTTACTCATAAGCTGTTACATGGTTAACTGTTTACATATGCTTGCCTGTTTAGTCTACAGGCCTTGTTATACTGTTATTAGTCTGTTAACTCTCCTACTGCTTTAGCACAAACTGGCGAGGCAGTGCCTGCTCCAGGGGTGTATACTGCAGAGGAGGAGCCACTTAACTCTCTTACAGATTCTGCTTAGTGTCGCCTCCTAGTGGACAGCAGCATAACACCCCTGTGTCCCCCAATTAGAGGCTAAGAGAAAAGGATTTTACGGTGAGTACACAAAAATCTCCTTTTTGTGAATGATTATGTTCACGTTACCATATAGTGTCCAGGGGAAGGTGACAAAAATACCATGGTGAAAAAATGCAAGTTGTATTTTGTGGGCGTTTTTGCAGTAAAAATGACTCAAGTAAATTGTGTCTTCAGGTCCGCTAATAGTAATAATAACACTTGTTTAGTTTTTAGCTATTGTGTTGGTTTCCAATAATTCAAAACTTTGTAACAAATAATATGTGATTGGTGGCCATTTGCGATGATTTTTTCTCTCCATCGGGTTGTGTTTTTGCATGTCGTCTTGTTCAGTTTCTTTGGGAGTTGCTGCGTTTTCCACAATTTGTTTTTTTTAGTGCTTTTATTTTTAGCTCAGGAAATTGACCGTGATTGTCTGTACTATAAGCTGCAATCCTTCAGAATTTTAGTATGTGGAGAAGTCTCCCATCCTGTAGCTCAGCTCCACAACATGGCAGTGATGAGCTTCCATCAGCAAAGCATCGGGGCATCGCTACCTGTGATTACAACTCAGGTTTGCAGATGTTCACCTGGAACAGACTCCTGGGCAAGATTGTACAGCTGAATTGTCGCAATTAGGGATTGACAGGGTCATGTACAGGGTTAACAGCAGCATTTACTGGTGCTAGGCTATGTTCACACACATTGCGCATTTTTGAGCGCTTTTTTGCACATGCTTTTCAGAAATGCACAATGTGCCTTTTGTCTGCCGGCAAAGTGAATGTGAAATGGGAAAAAGCGCTAGTGTAAAAAGAATTGACATGTTACTTGTTTACGCAGCAGCGCCAGCACTTTTTCCTATAAGGGCGGGCGCTGCAGGATCTGATGTCACCGAGGGGAGAAAGAATCCTGTTCCTCCTCCCCCTGTGACATGTGTGACCGCCCCCATTAGATTTCGCAGTGTAATAATATACACATATACACTGCAAAATCTAAATTAAACAAAGTCAGAGGTATTAAAAATAATAAAGAATGAATACTTACCTCTCCGCCGGCTTATTCGTGCTATCCGGAGTCAGGCACTGATCTGACAAGACCTTGCATGACGTCATGGGAGCTGATTGCCACGTCACATATCACATGACCACGAGCGGCCTATCAGCGCCCATGACGTCATGCCAGGTCTTCTCACATCGGTGACTGGCTCCAGATAGGATTTACAAGCCGGCGGAGAGGTAGGTATTAATTCTTTATTATTTTTAATACCTCTGACTTTGTTTAATTTAGCTTTTGCAGTGTATATGTGTATATTAATACACTGCGAAATCTAATGGGGGCAGGCACACATGGCACAGGGGAGGAGGAACAGGATTCTTTCTCCCCTCTGTGACATCACTTCTTCCCCGGGCCGTAAAAAAGCGCTGTGTGAAAAGCACTGCTTTTTTTTTCGGCCTTTTTTTGCGTGGGTGCAAAAGCGCTGGTAAAAGTGACCACGCAAAAAAAGTGCTATGTGTGAACATAGGCTAAGGCTGGTTTCACACCATGGTTTTTCCCTGATCAGGTTTTATCAGGTTTTGTGTATCAAAACCAGGAGAGGAATCAGGAGAGGAACTTGAATTGAAAGATTGACCCCTGTTCTGGGTTTTGGAGACTCTCCTGGTTCCTCTCCTGGTTCCTCTCCTGGTTCCTCCTGGTCCTCTCCTGGTTCCTCTCCTGGTTCCTCTCCTGGTTTCTCTCCTGGTTTCTCTCCTGGTTCCTCTCCTGGTTCCTCTCCTGGTTTCTCTCCTGGTTTCTCTCCTGGTTTCTCTCCTGGTTTCTCTCCTGGTTTCTCTCCCTGGTTCCTCTCCTGGTTCCTCTCCTGGTTCCTCTCCTGGTTCCTCTCCCTGGTTTCTCTCCTGGTTTCTCTCCTGGTTCCTCTCCTGGTTCCTCTCCTGGTTCCTCTCCTGGTTCCTCTCCTGGTTTCTCTCCTGGTTCCTCTCCTGGTTCCTCTCCTGGTTCCTCTCCCTGGTTTCTCTCCTGGTTTCTCTCCTGGTTCCTCTCCTGGTTCCTCTCCTGGTTCCTCTCCTGGTTCCTCTCCTGGTTCCTCTCCTGGTTCCTCTCCTGGTTCCTCTCCTGGTTCCTCTCCTGGTTTCTCTCCTGGTTCCTCTCCCTGGTTTCTCTCCTGGTTTCTCTCCTGGTTCCTCTCCTGGTTCCTCTCCTGGTTCCTCTCCTGGTTCCTCTCCTGGTTTCTCTCCTGGTTCCTCTCCTGGTTCCTCTCCTGGTTCCTCTCCTGGTTCTCTCTCCTGGTTTCTCTCCTGGTTTCTCTCCTGGTTTCTCTCCTGGTTCCTCTCCTGGTTCCTCTCCTGGTTCCTCTCCTGGTTCCTCTCCTGGTTCCTCTCCTGGTTCCTCTCCTGGTTCCTCTCCTGGTTTCTCTCCTGGTTCCTCTCCTGGTTCCTCTCCTGGTTCCTCTCCTGGTTCCTCTCCTGGTTTTGACATGCAAACCTGATCGAACCTGATCCGGGAAAAACTGCAGTGTGAAGCACCTTAGAGGCAGATACAGGCTGTGTAACGCAGATGGCACCTGCTAATGTTCAGTATTTTTTTTTTTGTTAAATCTGGATTCAGTAATTGTGTTTAAAATCCTGCACATTTTCTTTTTTGGACATGTCTTTTTATGAACCTGAAAATGTTTCTTCTCTCAGCGTTAACATTGAAGATGTCGTCTGGCAGCGGCTCTAATAATCCCCTCTGGATGTAAAGGACGTGTGATGTCCATGTATTAGTCTTCAATGGTCGCTGTGTATTGCTTCATTCCCCTCTTATGGTGCTGTGAGGAGATTGAACACTTGCTGTCCACTTTCTTCAGAGACGTTGATTGATGGACGTCCGAGCAATGATCAGTTATCGGCTTCTACTTCACAAAGGGTCCAAACTTTTAGCAAGGTGGAAGCAGACAATAAAAGAGACTTGTACCTGTGCTTGTATCCTTGTGCTTCTATCAGCCATAGTCTTTAGACCGCTAGATTCTGGGGGTTTCTGGAATATGGATTCTTTACATTTATTTCTGTTCTTTTTCTTATGTTTTTGCTTCATTGCATTCAGGCTTAGTCTTAACTGTAAACTTTGCTTTTGGCTCCTCATTTCAGCTGTTAAAGAAAGAAGAATTGCTGAGCAAAGCTGAAAAAGCCTTAGAGCTAAAATGTAGAGACGCCGAGACGTCACGGGCAGAGCTGCAGGACAGCCGGCGCCAATCAGAGAAACTCCAGGAAGATCTTCACCATCTCCAGGAAGAAAACGTCAAGCTGGCGGAGCAGAGGTGAGCACCAGGCGAAACGTCTCCCCTCATATGTGTCTACAGCAGAGGTCCCCAACTCCAGGCCTCAGGGGCCGCCAACAGTGCAGGTTTTCAGGATTTCCTTAGTATTGCACAGGTGCTAATGTGATCATCTGCACAGGTAATGATTCCAAGCCCTGTGCAATACTAAGGAAATCCTGAAATCCTGCACTGTTGGCGGCCCTTGAGGCCTGGAGTTGGGGACCTCTGGTCTACAGCATGCCACAGGAATATACTGCCCAGCAGCTCATAATAATAAGAATCGTTATATAGCGCCAACATATTCCACATCCCTTCACAATTCAGAGGGTATGCAATACAATACAATACAATAATATAATTTATAATAAGAATCTTTATATAGCGCCAACATATTCCACAGCGCTTCACAATTCAGAGGGTATACAATACAATACAATAATCTACTATATGATCGCCTAATGTTCTCTGTCACGGAAATCGCGTGCTAGTGCTCATAGGCTGCCGCCAGCAGCAACCAATGAGCACCGTGTATGAAAAAAGCAGTTCCGGGTGAGAACAGAGGGGGGCGAGAGGGATCCTGCCTCCATCCTGCCCCCACGCTTCCATCCTGTCCCCCCACATCCATCCTGCTTCCCCTGCACCCATCCTGCCCCTCCGCCCCCCGGGCTCCATCCTGCCCCTCCCCACCGGGCTCCATCCTGCCCCTTCCCCCCCGGGCTCCATCCCGCCCCTCCCCCCGGCTCTGTCCTGCCCCTCCATCCCCCCTCCCTCCCCCCCGGCTCCGTCCTGCCCCTCCTTTCCCCCCCACTCGCTCCATGCTGCCCCGCTCGCTCCATGCTTCAGAGTATATACAATAATATATCATGAAATACAATACAATATGAGACAATACAAATAGAATACAATACAGATCATATGAGACAAGTAGATAAATCCATCACTGAGCCCATGAGGAGTGAGGTCCCTGCTCACAAGCTACAATCTATGAGGAAATAGGGAGACACAAAAGGTAACAGTAACAAATGATGTCATATATAGTCCAGCCATCAATATAATACATAGGGGATTCACATAATGCTGCATGAGCCGGTCACCACCAGTAATAAAATTGCATGACTCCTTCCTCAATGCCAGACTGGCAGTACAGTGTGGCTTGTTGTGGGTCTACAGGGCAGAGTTGTCAGCAGCTCAGGAAGGAGCAGAGAAGAAGATCACCGAACTGGAGCAGAGACAGCAAGAACTGCAGGACTTCATCCAGCGCCTGTCCCTGGACCTGCACAAGGTCTGCTGCAACGTTTCACGTCTCTTTGTATCTACTATTACTGAACATAATTTGGGGTGTCACTAATACTTAAAGCGAACCTGTCACCCCCCCGGGCATCAAAAGCTCTAATAGCCACCTTCTGCAGCACTAAGGCTGCATTCTGAGAAGGTGCCTATAGGCTTTTGATGCCCTTTCTAGTATGAAATATTAAGTTAGGTAAATGCTCACTCTTCTGAAGATCGAAGACCGGGAGGCGGGGTTTCACGCTCCTCCGGCCCGCCCCCTCTTGTCAATCATTGTGCGCGCCTGCTGCTGTCTCCCCTCAGTGTGGAAAATGAACGCGCGTCTCCATTCTCCTGTATGGAGCCGCGCATGCGCTGTGCGCCCGGTGTCCAGGAAGTCGACACCGGGCGCACAGCGCATGCGCGGCTCCGTGCATGAGAACGGAGACGCGCGTTCATTTTCCACACTGAGGGGAGACAGCTGCAGGCGCGCACAATGATTGACAAGAGGGGGCGGGCCGGAGGAGCGTGAAACCCCGCCTCCCGGTCTTCGATCTTCACTAGAGTGAGCATTTACCTAACTTAATATTTCATACTATAAAGGGCATCAAAAGCCTATAGGCACCTTCTCAGAATGCAGCCTTAGTGCTGCAGAAGGTGGCTATTAGAGCTTTTGATGCCCGGGGGGGGTGACAGGTTCGCTTTAACTTTTATTCAAATTGGTTGAAAAAGAAAAAAAATCTGTACTTAATGAATGAATTAAATATAGCGGTGGACTTGTAGATTTAGTCTGTCCGGCCTATTAGGGCCGCTTTACACGTCGTGATATTGCAATGCAACATCGACAAAAAGTCACGTGGTTCGGCCGTTGCAGTTGATATCGTTCGTGCGTTGTCGTGTAAATGGGCAATGCGGCTCGAAAAAACCTACCTACGATATTGCAAGAAGATTGTGCAAGGCCTTCAACCGTACAATATTGTATATGCGATGTGGCAGGATCGTGCTGTGTGACAGCGCAGCTATGATTTGGAGCGCAGCATCCACTATTCACTCCAATGTTAATTGCTCATAACCAGTGGAAGAAAAGGTGCACACAACATCCTAGTTGCGTTGCCTGCTGATATCTCCCTGTGTGACATCTCCCATGCGATCTTGGACAAGTGCCAAAAATGTGCGCGCTCCCGTGACGACGTATGCAATATCGGAAAGATTGCGACGTGTAAAGTGGCCCTTAGGGTACCGTTACACGTCACAACATTGCATTTGCAATTTGCTGGTTGCAGTGAAATCATGGACACATTGTTCTATATTGTTGCCGTGTACAAATGTAACAATGTGTCCACGATTTCACTGCAACCAGCAAATTGCAAATGCAATGTTGTGACGTGTAACAGTACCCTATCACTCAACCTACTAGTCAGGCTAATGTCCTAAAAGGGGGTGACCTAATACAGGGGTCAGTGGTACAGGGGTGACCCAATACAGCAGACCTGACATTAAATGCTGTGACTTATTTCATACACATTTCTTCAATAAATCAGTAGGGATATGAAGGTTATGTAGGGTATAAAAGAAATCACTGAATGACGGCTTGGACCTTAATAGGGTTGGCTGGTGAAAACAAGTGATAATTTACTGATCTGCTCCGGGTTCTGAGCCCCCCAGGGTTTGGGACAGGGGGATCGTATATTTCTATTACACTGGAGGACCAGGGCAGCCCCCCGACCAGGACACCCCCCTCATGAGGGCAATCCCCCGATCAGGGCACCCCCTTGACCAGGGCACACCCCTGACGAGGCTCACCCCTGACCAGGACACATCTCTGTGGGGCAGTTGCTTCTTTTTAAAGGGTAACCTAAAAGATTCCCATCTTAAACCTCCGCTTTCATACATGAGTATAGGTTTATTTCCTATCATCCAGCTCTTACCGTCTTGTGATTAGGCCCAGTCCGGAGCCTCCAGCAGTGAGAAGAGATGATTGAGATTCGGGACGAATATGAAGCTCTAAAGCTGCAGCACGAACAGTGAGATCCAAGGTCTGTCTCCGCCTGTTCTCCACAAATAAGCCATAAACTGGCTGCGTTTTCCATACTTTCCTCATTGGCCATTTTCGGCATATTGACCCTGAAGTGATTGTCTGTGGGAGAGTTGATGGGTTTGGAGATAGATGGTGAGAACGTCTCATACAATACGGGAGGGATTATTATAGATTATTGTGCAGTAACAATCACTGTACAGTTTTGACACTTTTTTCACATTTTGAGAAAATGACCCAGAGAAAAACATAAATTGTGTCAAATGAAGGCGACATTTTTAACACAAAATCTTTAAGCAGATGTGTGTATCCATTTGGGGACCTTCTATCTTTAAGAAATGATTGTGCTGAAGTGATGCCATTGCTGCTAGAACTTCATCTCGATGCTGAACTCACTTTCATGCTCCAGATGGCGGTGGACATGGAAGAAAAGGACGCCTTAATCGTTCGTCTGCAGGAGAAAGTCCGTTTGCTGGAGAAGACACTTGAAGGAACTTTCTCTGGAGAGGAAGGTCTGCAGGAACTTCTTAAAGAGGTGAGTACATGGTGAAGACCCGGTGACCAGAATGCAGAAGCTCTTTTGTTTTTCCCGGTTGGGATCAGCAGCTCCAGCAGGCACAGAGTTACTGTACGGCCTCCCTGACTGGCGGCTCTTCTGTTGTCCACGAGATTCCATTGCCGTCATCACAATTTCTTGGTGTCCTCTCTAATCATTCACTTTACATGGATCTGCTGTCGGAGCAGAGGCTGCTGTTAGGCTGGCTTCAGACTTGCAGATGCATCTGCAGCGTTTTGCAGATGCATCTGCAAGCATCTGCATGCAGACCGCGACCCCTATGTTTATAATGGAGCGCACGGCGGTCTGCAGATGCTTGCAGACGCCCGTGCGCTCTCATTGCCCGCCATTAGTGATCTGTGCGCAGGGCGGATGCCTGCGCACAAGATCACACACTCTCGCCCGCACCAGGGACGCAACATCTCGCGTCCCTGGTGCGGGCGAGAGTGTGTGATTTGTGCGCAGGCATCCGCCTGCGCACAGATCACTAATGGCGGGCAATGAGAGCGCACGGTGGTCTGCAAGCATCTGCAGACCGCCGTGCGCTCCATTATAAACATAGGGGCCGCGGTCTGCATGCAGATGCTTGCAGATGCCTCTGCAAAACGCTGCGGAGGCATCTGCAAGTCTGAAGGCAGCCTTAGTGTCCTTCTAGTGGGGTCACAGCCGCCACATCCATGTTCTCCGATTACACAGTGTCTTCATGAGAGGATGATAACATAATGTAGATTACCTGCCTGTGCTAATACAGAGTTGTCATTAATATTTGCAGAAATCTGCCCTAGAAATGACACTGGATGAGACAAGACGACAACTTCTGGAGAGCAGGACTCTACATGTGGATACAACCACTCACATGCAGTCAGAGGTGCGTAGCTGACAATCATGGCTTGGGTACTTTCTCCGTCCTGTATCTAACTCTTCTAGGCAGTTTTGTAACCTTCTTGTGTTTATGGAATGAGAATAGATTCTGTATTGCCGTACACCAGGGAGCTCTAATGTTTGTTATGGAGGTCACTACTACTTTGTAAGGGGAAAATTAGGGGATTATTACTTTGTAAAATGGACTTCTGGACGTTACCTGTTACTTATTATTTTTGAAGGGCGTACTTGGGGCATTACTAATTTTAGAAGTGGCAATTATTTACTTTATAATGGGATTCTCGGGGCATTATTACTTTATAAGGGTGTTTGTAGGTTTACAAGTGGCGATTTGGGGAATTACAATCTGAAAAGAGGGATTTCTTTGCATAGATTGTGGCCCTCTACCATTCTATCTAAGCTGAATTTGGCTCTCGAGGTAAGAAAGTTTGGGATCCCTGTCTTGGAGACATGGCATTGCACCCTCGGGTCCATGTAACCTAGTTTGGGAACCAGAGTTTTAGACTGTGATGCTTATTATGGCTTCAGTACAGTAAAATATAGATAATGAAAGGCATTTCCAACTCTGACTACGATCACACACAAGTGATACACTGTAGTTTTCCACCAAGCCAGAGAGGCTGTTACATATTTAGGTATCAGCAAAGTGGGAGTGATATTACATATCCCATCCACACATTGAAGAACACTGTAAATCTAAAAAGTAACCCAGGAGATCCCTTCACACGATGACCCAGGAGATCCCTTCATACAATCACCCAGGAGATCCCTTCACATAATGACCAGGGAGGTTCCTTCACACGATGACCCAGGAGATCCCTTCATACAATGACCCGGGAGGTCCCTTCATACGATGACCCAGGAGATCCCTTCACACAATGACCCGGGAGGTCCCTTCACACGATGACCCGGGAGGTCCCTTCACACGATGACTCGGGAGGTCCCTTCACACGGTGACCCAGGAGGTCCTTCATACGATGACCCAGGAGATCTCTTCACACAATGACCCGGGTGGTCCCGTCATACAATGACCCAGGGAGGTCCTTCACACGGTGACCCGGCAGGTCCCTCCACACGGTGACCCGGGAGATCCCTTCACACTATGACCCGGGAGGTCCCTTCACACGGTGACCCAGGAGATCCCTTCACACGATGACCCGGGAGGTCCCTTCACACGGTGACCCGGGAGGTCCCTTCACACGGTGACCCGGGAGGTCCCTTCACACGGTGACCCGGGAGGTCCCTTCACACGGTGACCCGGGAGGTCCCTTCACACGGTGACCCGGGAGGTCCCTTCACACTCCACCATTGTATGATTGAGTCCCTCAGTGTGGGATGTGGCTTTTACACATATGTCAGTAGTATTGAGCAGACGAGCCCCAGACTTGCTTTGTCCTTCACCTCCCATGCTATTCTTGTAGTTAGTGATTATCACAAGATTGAGGATTCATATTCGGCTCGTTCCTATTGTTTGCTATAAGAACACATGATTTTTATTGTATTTGTTTGCTTGTTTGGATTCCTCCATTTACTGAAGGCTTGTGCCTTCTTTTTATCAGACAGCAAAACTGAACAACAGGATACAACATATGCAAGACTTATTACAGCGGAAGGACATGGAAATAAGCCAGTTTCAAGATGAAAGTTCCTTGAAGGTTTGTGCCACAGAAGGAAGTTTCTAATAAGCTCACAAAAACAAGGGGAACTTTCTCAGCCCCTTGGGTGTGTAATTGGGAATGATTGAAATATCACTTCAAATAAAAGTTACAGTAGTAAAAAAGGAAGGTGTCAGCAGGTTTTTGCTATGTAATCTGATGTTGTAGAGACTGAGGCCATGATTCCAGTGATGTCACTTACTGGACTGTGTTTTGTTGTTTCGATAAAATCAGTGTTTTTTCAGCAACAGATTATCAGTACAGGACTAGATGTCTCGCGTAGTTGAACCACTTTCCCAGCACTGATTAGCAGCTTTATTTAAACACTGTGCAGACAGCTGCTAATCAGTGATGTGAGCGAGATTATACAGGGCTCAGATAGAACTGTGAATCTATCATAACTGATGCACCTAGTAAACTAAGTGATACATCGCTGAAATCAGGGTCTCTGTCTGTACCATATTCTGCTGTCAGATTATTGTACACACCTGCTGGCTGTCATGTGTGGTTTGCGCTGCAGTCTTCTTGAGCTGCTCAGCATTCTGAAATGTGTTTATTCTTCTTGGTAACTTTGGCATCAATGTCAGTAGTTGCTCCAGTATTGCTGTCTATGGTCTGTTGTGTGTTTGTCAGGTGATGCAGTTCTCCATTCCCCTAGTCTTTAAAGAATTCATTTTCCCACCAGCAGGTGTCGTTGATAGAGTTGAGTCTCTGCTCTGACCTTGAGCTGTAGCTGTGTGGATGCAGAGCTGTGGTGCAGTCGTTTTCTTGAAGCAAACCTTTTGTGTGAACTATCTTGTGGGAGTTGCTGTTCCTTTTCCTGGGTGGAGGTGAGGGGGTGTTAGCCCAGGGCGGGATAGGAGCAGGGTAAGGTAGGTGGCCCAGATATCTCCACCTATAGGGGTAACTCTGGGATCAGGGTCAGCTAGGGATCTCCAGTCTACAGGGTCTTCCATGATTCTCTCAGCCCATCTCTGCCTTCCTGCTACTTCTCCTTTGTGGGCTATTATCACCCCGTAACACTTGCAGATTCCCATATAGCTTTTTTGCATTAGATAATTTAAAGTAATTTATTAATGCTAAAAAAATTAGGCTTTTTTATTGCATAGGTACCTGCTACTTACATGATATTAAAGGGGCTGTCAGGGTCTCTTGAAAATAGACTTATCCCATGATGTCCCACTGCTGTAACTAGCAAAAATCTGTGGAATAATTTAGCTACAAGGGCTCGGATCCAGTGAGGACATACAGCACGACACGCTGCCTCCTGACATCTGTGCTACGGTAGTCAGACACAATGAGCACTTGATTTGGCTGGGTGCTATTCTTCCAGAACCCGTCATACAGTAGAGTGAAAGTCTTTGCTCTCCCTGATTTCTTATTCTTTTGCATGTTTGTCACTTAATCCCCTTCACATCACGTTTTTTTGGATCCGTGTGTATCCGTTTTGGGCTACCATGTACCCTATGGGCACAGATATGCAAGGATTCGTCCTATATGGCCTCCGTTTGTGTAATTTTTGTGAGGGATCTGTTTGTGGCCGCTTTTTTCCGGTCCCCAGAATCAGCGACTGCTACGATTTTGGGCTGCCTTCACGGTGAGGCAGGGCCTCCTGGGCTGTGCTCCCCCCACCTCCATGCTGAAATTACTCCCCGATGGGCCGCATTCTTATTTCCGGATCTCGGGCACCATTCAAAGTACCCGCCCAGTGTGTTATCGCTATGATGTGGTCACGTGATGCCGGCCCCCGCGTCACTTCCGCCCATCGTATTGCTGGGTGTACTAACAAGCGCACAAGCCACCTTCAGAGCATGCGCAGATGGCATGCTGAAGGCGGCCTTGTGCGCTTAGTACACCCGGCAATACAATGGGCTGAAGTGGGGTCTTTTGTGACCTGTTGGATGAGGTGTTGCTGTGCTGTTGGGGTACTTTTTGGTCAGCTGGCCACTCTTGGGAAGGTTTACCACTCTTCAATGTTTACTCCATTTGTGTATAATGGCTCTCACTGTTGTTAGCTGGAGTCCCAAAGCTTTACACAAGGTATTATACCCTTTTCCAGACTAAGGGCACCTTACACATCGCAACATTGCATGCAATTTTACTTGCAACTTACTGGTTGCAGTGAAATCATGGACACATTGTTACATTTGTACACACAACAAAATAGAACAAAGTGTCCATGATTTCACTGCAACCAGTGAGTTGCAAGTGAAATTGCATGCAATGTTGCGATGTGTAACGGTACCCTAATACATCTCAATTACTTACTTTCTCATTTGTTTCTGAATGTCTTTGCTTTGCAGTATAATGTCTAACTTTTGATGATCCTTAATGGTGGGTTTACACGCTTCAATATCGTTGCGATAACGCAACTCAATGGCGCGGGAGCGCGCAATTAGTGCACGTTTCTCCCGCATCGCATTGGATGTTTACACGCTGCGATATCTGAATACAACGTCCGTGCGATGTCTACGCCCCCAACCCAGGAACGATCCTTTAACGTGGGAGTGAATGGGTGACGTTTCAAATCACATCGTAGTTGTGCGTTTACACAGCACGATCCGGCTCCAATCTCCCTTCAATATCGGAGCATTCAATCCCCGATATCGCATTGACATCGTTCCTGCATCATATTGGACGTTCACACCATACAATGCAGGAACGATATCGGCTCCAACGATCGAACAACGTGACTTTTCATTGAAATCGTACTACGATATCGCAACGTGTAAACCCGCCATTAGTCTGCTTTACTTTGTCAGGCAGGTCCTATTTAAGTGATTTCTTGATCGAGAACACGTGTGGCAGTAATCGGGCCTGGGTGTAGCTGGGGAAATTGAACTCGTCTTTAAAAATGTGGTAAATCACAGTTAATTTGTTTTAATGGGGTGGCGGGGGGGTGACAATCACTTCTTCACACCGGACCCTGTAGGTTTCTATTTCTTGTTCCCTTCATAATAAAGATCTTATTAAATCTGCATTTTGTGTCACTTGTGTTATCTTTATCTAATATGTAGATTTGTTTGATGATTTGAAACATTTAAGTGACAAACATGAAAAAGAATAAGAAATCAGGAAGGGGCAGACCCTTCCTCACACCAGTGTATACCGGCTCGCTAGGCTTAATCAAAAAGACAAGGGGTGGGGGAACAAGAGGCGCAATAGTGCCCTATCACTCAAGACACTCAAAACGTGGGTGGTAAAACAAGGTCCACTCACCTAGCCTAGTTGCGAGACCCACAACTGATTTGAAGGCAAAGGATTTTATTTGGCTGCTGCAGGACCTCCACCGACCACTCACACGTGGAACGATCATCAAAGGATTGGGAAAGCGAGGTGTGTCACAGTCCGCGCTGCCAAGTCCTTTGGAAAGGAAATAAAAGAAGATCTTTTGCTATCCAAATTGGATTCCTGGTGATTTGTGGGGACTTAGCAGCGCGGACTCTAACACACCTTTGATGGCTCGCTAGGCTTGGCTGCTTGTGTTTTCTACCCAAGCTCTGAATATGATCTGGCCTGCTGAAATCCTGCTGATCCTTGTCTCACCAGAGGAAAGTTGGGTCACTGAAGGGTTGATGTCAAGTGCGGCCACCTTTGGTGTATAAGACGGGGTCCTTCTTACTGGACAGTAGCCGCTCTTTGTTCCATTCTTGCCTAAATGAGTGACTCCACTTAAATATAAGTCAGAATTACTTAATTGGGTGTCTGAAAATATTTAATTTACTAAACCTTTAAAGGGGTCTTTGCAATAGTGAATCCCCTATACAAATCTGGAGGTCTGATCGGTTTGACCCCCACTAATTCATAGAACCAAGCTCTGCAGAAACAGGGGTCCAGCCTCTGCACCTTTCATTCATTCAGGGTGTAATTGACTGCCGGTAGCTTTTACAGCATAGACATTGAATGGAAAAGAAGTGTGAATTCTTCACCTTGGCCCCATTCAGTCCGGGCTCGGCCGCGTCACAATTTTCAGATACTTTTCAATATTGGTAAAACTCAATTAACGGCTGGTAGCGTAGAAATATCATGTCTGTCTTTTATCAGTGCCAACAATAGTGTAGTTCTCAGCTTGGTCTGGATTGCCCAGTTAAGGAATATATATTTTTTATTTGGTTTTCCTTTAAGCTTCGAGATTTGGAGCAGACGTTACAGACGGTGAGAGAACAGCTTCAAGCAGGAGACGAGGAGCTGAAGCAGAAAGAGAAGCAGATGACTACATGTGTATGTATCATGGGACGTTCTGCTAATGTGTATGTATCATGGGACGTTCTGCTATATGTGTATGTATCATGGGACGTTCTGCTATATGTGTATGTATCATGGGACTTTCTGCTATATGTTGTATCAGTCCAGCACTAGTATGGTGTTGCTATATGGTGTGTGTATCAGTCAGCACTAGTGATGGGACGTTCTGCTATATTGTATGTATCAGTCCAGCACTAGTGATGGGTCGTTCTGCTATATGTGTGTGTATCAGTCCAGCTCTAGTGATGGGTCGTTCTGCTATATGTGTATGTATCAGTCCAGCACTAGTGATGGGTCGTTCTGCTATATGTGTTGTATCAGTCCAGCACTAGTGATGGGTCGTTCTGCTATAGTGTGTAGTATCAGTCCAGCTCTAGTGATGGGTCGTTCTGCTATATTGTGTATCGTCGCATCTAGTGATGGGATCGTTTGCTATATGTGTATGTATCAGTCCAGCATCTAGTGATGGTTCGCTTCTGCTATATGTGTATGTATCAGTCCAGCCTAGTGATGGGTCGTTCTGCTATATGTGTGTGTATCAGTCCAGCACTAGTGATGGGCGTTCTGCTATATGTGTGTGTATCAGTCCAGCACTAGTGATGGGTCGTTCTGCTATATGTGTATGTATCAGTCCAGCACTAGTGATGGGTCGTTCTGCTATATGTGTATGATATCAGTCCAGCACTAGTGATGGGTCGTTCTGCTATATGTGTTGTATCAGTCCAGCACTAGTGATGGGACGTTCTGCTATATGTGTATGTATCAGTCCAGCACTAGTGATGGGTCGTTCTGCTATATGTGTTGTATCAGTCCAGCACTAGTGATGGGTCGTTCTGCTATATGTATGATTCCCGCACTAGTTGGGATCGTTCTGCTATATGTGTATGTATCAGTCCAGCACTAGTGATGGGTGTTCTGCTATATGTGTATGTATCAGTCCAGCACTAGTGATGGGTCGTTCTGCTATATGTGTGTGTATCAGTCCAGCTACTAGTGATGGGTCGTTCTGCTATATGTATGTATCAGTCCAGCACTAGTGATGGGTCGTTCTGCTATATGTGTATGTATCAGTCCAGCACTAGTGATGGGTCGTTCTGCTATATGTGTATGTATCAGTCCACTCCTAGTGATGGGTCGTTCTGCTATATGGTATGTATCAGTCCAGCTCTAGTGATGAGGTACGTTCTGCTATATGTGTATGTATCAGTCCAGCACTAGTGATGGGTCGTTCTGCTATATGTGTATGTATCAGTCCAGCACTAGTGATGGGTCGTTCTGCTATATGTGTATGTATCAGTCCAGCACTAGTGATGGGTCGTTCTGCTATATGTGTATGTATCAGTCCAGCACTAGTGATGGGTCGTTCTGCTATATGTGTATGTATCAGTCCAGCTCTAGTGATGGGTCGTTCTGCTATATGTGTGTGTATCAGTCCAGCTCTAGTGATGGGTCGTTCTGCTATATGTGATGTATCAGTCCAGCTCTAGTGATGGGTCGTTCTGCTATATGTGTATGTATCAGTCCAGCTACTAGTGATGGGTCGTTCTGCTATATGTGTATGTATCAGTCCAGCACTAGTGATGGGTCGTTCTGCTATATTGTATGTATCAGTCCAGCACTAGTGATGGTCGTTCTGCTATATGTGTATGTATCAGTCCAGCCTAGTGATGGGTCGTTCTGCTATATGTGTGTGTATCAGTCCAGCACTAGTGATGGGTCGTTCTGCTATATGTGTATGTATCAGTCCAGCACTAGTGATGGGTCGTTCTGCTATATGTGTATGTATAGTCACTCATGTGGGTCGTTCTGCTATATGTGTATGTATCAGTCCAGCTGTGATGGTCGTTCTGCTATATGTGTATGTATCAGTCCACATGATGGGATCGTTCTGCTATATGTGTATGTATCAGTCGCATAGTGATGGTCGTTCTGCTATATGTGTATGTATCAGTCCGCAAGTGATGGGTACGTTCTGCTATATGTGTATGTATCAGTCCACTATGATGGGCGTTCTGCTATATGTGTTGTATCAGTCCAGCACTAGTGATGGGTCGTTCTGCTATATGTGTATGTATCAGTCCAGCACTAGTGATGGGTCGTTCTGCTATATGTGTGTGTATCAGTCCAGCACTAGTGATGGGTCGTTCTGCTATATGTGTATGTATCAGTCCAGCTCTAGTGATGGGTCGTTCTGCTATATGTGTATGTATCAGTCCAGCACTAGTGATGGGTCGTTCTGCTATATGTGTATGTATCAGTCCAGCACTAGTGATGGGTCGTTCTGCTATATGTGTATGTATCAGTCCAGCACTAGTGATGGGTCGTTCTGCTATATGTGTTGTATCAGTCCAGCACTAGTGATGGGTCGTTCTGCTATATGTGTATGTATCAGTCCAGCACTAGTGATGGGTCGTTCTGCTATATGTGTATGTATCAGTCCAGCCTAGTGATGGGTCGTTCTGCTATATGTGTTGTATCAGTCCAGCACTAGTGATGGGTCGTTCTGCTATATGTGTGTATCAGTCCAGCACTAGTGATGGGTCGTTCTGCTATATGTGTTGTATCAGTCCAGCTCTAGTGATGGGTCGTTCTGCTATATGTGTATGTATCAGTCCAGCACTAGTGATGGGTCGTTCTGCTATATGTGTGTATCAGTCCAGCACTAGTGATGGGTCGTTCTGCTATATGTTGTGTATCAGTCCAGCACTAGTGATGGGTCGTTCTGCTATATGTGAGTGTATCAGTCCAGCCTAGTGATGGGTCGTTTGCTATATGTGTGATGTATCATGGGAGGCGTTCTGCTATATGTGTGTATCAGTCCAGCACTAGTGATGGTTCCTTCTGCTATATGTGATGTATCAGTCCAGCACTAGTGATGGGTCGTTCTGCTATATGTGATGTGTATCAGTCCAGCACTAGTGATGGGACGTTCTGCATATGTTGTATCAGTCCAGCACTAGTGATGGGTCGTTCTGCTATATGTGTATGTATCAGTCCAGCACTAGTGATGGGTCGTTCTGCTATATGTATGTATCAGTCCAGCACTAGTGATGGGTCGTTCTGCTATATGTATGTATCAGTCCAGCACTAGTGATGGGTCGTTCTGCTATATGTATGTATCAGTCCAGCACTAGTGATGGGTCGTTCTGCTATATGTGTGTATCAGTCCAGCACTAGTGATGGGTCGTTCTGCTATATGTATGTATCAGTCCAGCACTAGTGATGGGTCGTTCTGCTATAAGTGTATGTATCAGTCCAGCACTAGTGATGGGTCGTTCTGCTATATGTATGTATCAGTCCAGCACTAGTGATGGGTCGTTCTGCTATATGTATGTATCAGTCCAGCACTAGTGATGGGTCGTTCTGCTATATGTATGTATCAGTCCAGCACTAGTGATGGGTCGTTCTGCTATATGTGTGTATCAGTCCAGCACTAGTGATGGGTCGGACATGATGGATCAGACACACTCCGCCACCTGCTGTGAATGATGAGCCGCCCCCCAGGACAGACCTTTAATGGCTTTCCCTGGTGGTAAAATGATGCTGCTTAATGTAACCCCGGCCCACTCATCTGTACTGCCTGCAAGTGGGTGGGGATTCAAATGCAATTGGGCATGTTTAACCTGCATTAATATAATTTTAAATGTGTTTCCCTTCGGCGACACATCTTCTAATATATAATTACCAATCGGCTCTGTCACAACTTCCGGTGTTTGTGTCGCTATCCCACAATCCACCGTGGCACCGTTAGTCACGCAGGTGCAATTCGCGGCCACAAGGCCAAGATCTGCGCCTCCACAAGTGACAACAAGTCACCGCTATTCCGTCGGGAGATCAGCGGCCCTGGGAGGTAAGCTGGTGCTGCTCACCTCCCTGCTGCTCGCATCCGAAGTGTGCCGACCGCCGTATTGGAACACCCAAGTTATGGGTTAGGGTTTCTATATAGCGGTCGGGATTCAAATTCCCCCACCAAGCCGCGCGGCACCACTTATTGTCTCAGCGCCCCTGGCACTCAGCCAATAACCGGCGCGGGGTTCAAATCCACCGCCAAAGCCGCATGGCACCACTCATTGGCTGAGCAGTCGCCGGCTGATCCAATGAGCGGCGCAGGATTCAAAACCGTGCGGCACAGCTTATTGGCTTAAGCCGGCGGCCAGCTCAGCCAATGAGCGGTGCCACGCAGCTTTGAATCCCGCGCCGCTCGTTGGCTCAGCCAGCCACAGCTCAGTCAATGAGCGGTGCCGCGCGGCTTTGGCGGGGGATTTCAACGGTTGCATGCTACCCAGCTCTACAATCAGCCGAGCAGCGCGGTATTGGCTATAGATTTAAAGATGGCAGCCAATACCGCACTGCTCAGCTGATTAATCGCGCGCTACCCGGCTGTACATTGAAATCCGCCGCCAATCAGCTGAGCAGCGCGGTATTCGCGGAAGATTTAAAGATGGCAGCCAATACTACACTGCTCAGCTGCTAGCGGTATTAACGCCCCATCTCAATACTGATAGCAGCTGATGTGATTGGTTAGCACTGTGTGGTGGCTCAGTGGTTAGCACTGTGTGGTGGCTCAGTGGTTAGCACTGTGTGGTGGCTCAGTGGTTAGCACTGTGTGGTGGCTCAGTGGTTAGCACTGTGTGGTGGCTCAGTGGTTAGCACTGTATACGGTGGCTCAGTGGTTAGCGTTGTATACGGTGGCTCAGTGGTTAGCACTGTATATGGTGGCTCAGTGGTTAGCACTGTATATGGTGGCTCAGTGGTTAGCACTGTATATGGTGGCTCAGTGGTTAGTACTGTATATGATGGCTCAGTGGTTAGCACTGTATATGGTGGCTCAGTGGTTAGCACTGTATATGGTGGCTCAGTGGTTAGCACTGTATGGTGGCTCAGTGGTTAGCACTGTATATGGTGTCTCAGTGGTTAGCACTGTATACGGTGGCTCAGTGGTTAGCGCTGTATACGGTGGCTCAGTGGTTAGCACTGTATACGGTGGCTCAGTGGTTAGCACTGTATACGGTGGCTCAGTGGTTAGCACTGTATACGGTGGCTCAGTGGTTAGCACTGTATATGGTGGCTCAGTGGTTAGCACTGTATATGGTGGCTCAGTGGTTAGCACTGTATATGGTGGCTCAGTAGTTAGCAATGTATATGGTGGCTCAGTGGTTAGCACTGTATATGGTGGCTCAGTAGTTAGCACTGTATATGGTGGCTCAGTGGTTAGCACTGTATGGTGGCTCAGTGGTTAGCACTGTATGGTGGCTCAGTGGTTAGCACTGTATGGTGGCTCAGTGGTTAGCACTGTATATGGTGGCTCAGTGGTTAGCACTGTATATGGTGCTCAGTGGTTAGCACTGTATATGGTGGCTCAGTGGTTAGCACTGTATATGGTGGCTCAGTGGTTAGCACTGTATACGGTGGCTCAGTGGTTAACACTGTATACGGTGGCTCAGTGGTTAGCACTGTATATGGTGGCTCAGTGGTTAGCACTGTATACGGTGGCTCAGTGGTTAGCACTGTATAGGGTGGCTCAGTGGTTAGCACTGTATACGGTGGCTCAGTGGTTAGCACTGTATACGGTGGCTCAGTGGTTAGCACTGTATAAGGTGGCTCAGTGGTTAGCACTGTATACGGTGGCTCAGTGGTTAGCACTGTATAGGGTGGCTCAGTGGTTAGCGCTGTATATGGTGGCTCAGTGGTTAGCACTGTATATGGTGGCTCAGTGGTTAGCACTGTATATGGTGGCTCAGTGGTTAGCACTGTATACGGTGGCTCAGTGGTTAGCACTGTATACGGTGGCTCAGTGGTTAGCACTGTATATGGTGGCTCAGTGGTTAGCACTGTATATGGTGGCTCAGTGGTTAGCACTGTATGGTGGCTCAGTGGTTAGCACTGTATACGGTGGCTCAGTGGTTAGCACTGTATATGGTGGCTCAGTGGTTAGCACTGTATACGGTGGCTCAGTGGTTAGCACTGTATACGGTGGCTCAGTGGTTAGCACTGTATACGGTGGCTCAGTGGTTAGCACTGTAAACGGTGGCTCAGTGGTTAGCACTGTATATGGTGGCTCAGTGGTTAGCACTGTATATGGTGGCTCAGTGGTTAGCACTGTATATGGTGGCTCAGTGGTTAGCACTGTATACGGTGGCTCAGTGGTTAGCACTGTATACGGTGGCTCAGTGGTTAGCACTGTATACGGTGGCTCAGTGGTTAGCACTGTATACGGTGGCTCAGTGGTTAGCACTGTATATGGTGGCTCAGTGGTTAGCACTGTATACGGTGGCTCAGTGGTTAGCACTGTATACGGTGGCTCAGTGGTTAGCACTGTATATGGTGGCTCAGTGGTTAGCACTGTATATGGTGGCTCAGTGGTTAGCACTGTATACGGTGGCTTAGTGGTTAGCACTGTATACGGTGGATCAGTGGTTAGCACTGTATACGGGGGCTCAGTGGTTAGCACTGTATATGGTGGCTCAGTGGTTAGCACTGTATACGGTGGCTTAGTGGTTAGCACTGTATACGGTGGCTCAGTGGTTAGCACTGTATATGGTGGCTCAGTGGTTAGCGCTGTATACGGTGGCTCAGTGGTTAGCACTGTATATGGTGGCTCAGAGGTTAGCACTGTATATGATGGCTCAGTGGTTAGCACTGTATACGGTGGCTCAGTGGTTAGCACTGTATATGGTGGCTCAGTGGTTAGCACTGTATATGGTGGCTCAGTGGTTAGCACTGTATACGGTGGCTCTGTGGTTAGCACTGTGTATGGTGGCTCTGTGGTTAGCACTATGGTGGCTCAGTGATGGGATGCAGCGACACAGGAGGCAGAACACATAGGGGAGGGAGATGGCACATGGTAGGCAGTAGGCACAGAGGGAGGCAGAGTAATAGGGAGAGACAGCGCACAAGTAAGAGAGGGTGGACAGGGAGAGAGACACCACAGAGTGGAGAGAGCGCACATGGGGAGACAGGCACGGAGACTGCCCTCCTGATGAAATGGCATCAGGCCTATTTCTAGTATTTAATAATGATGTATTTAGGGTCCAAAGAATTTGTCTCTTTTTGATGACTGGAGCCGGATCACCAGACAGAGCCGGATCACCAGACAGAGCCGGATCACCAGACAGAGCCGGATCACCAGACAGAGCCGGGTCACCAGACAGAGCGATCACCAGACGAGCCGGATCACCAGACGGAGCCGGATCACAGACGGCCGGATCACCAGCAGAGCCGGATCACCAGGCAGAGCCGGATCACCAGGCAGAGCCGGTCACCAGGCAGAGGCGGATCACAGGCAGAGGCGGATCACCAGGCAGAGGCGGATCACCAGGCAGAGGCGGATCACCAGGCAGAGGCGGATCACCAGGCAGAGGCGGATCACCAGGCAGAGGCGGATCACCAGGCAGAGGCGGATCACCAGGCAGAGGCGGATCACCAGGCAGAGGCGGATCACCAGGCAGAGGCGGATCACCAGGCAGAGGCGGATCACCAGGCAGAGGCGGATCACCAGCAGAGCCGATCCCAGGCAGAGCCGGATCACCAGGCAGAGCCGATCACCAGGCAGAGGCGGATCACCAGGCAGGGCCGCTCACCAGGCAGAGCCGGACTGCCCATTATACAACTAAACACTCGGATGGATTAGAAATGAGGATTCTTTATTACAACCCGCTCATCTGGTCCAGTCCACATCTAATGTTTCTGCTGCTCATCATCTTATTCCTATTTTCATCCATTTACATTTCTTTTTAAAAAATAAAATGTAAAGATGTTGGCTGTGTTGTTATACATTTGATGCCAGTTGTTTATTCCACTTGGTGGAGGAGGCATGTAAGCCTGTATAGTGATGTAAAGCTAATAAGTCATTAGGGTGAAGGGGTGACAGCACTTTTTTACACCTATAAAAGGGGATTTGTCATCAGTTTTCATAATATGGACTGCATACATTATTACCTAGATCTCTGAGAGCTGGTGAGGCCGGTGAGGCGGGTGAGGCTGGTGAGGGTGGTGAGCTGGTGAGGGCTGGTGAGGCGGTGAGGGCTGGTGAGGCTGGTGATGGGCCCGTGAGGGCTGGTGAGGGCTGGCTGAGGGCGGTGAGGGCTGGTAGGGCTGGTGAGGCTGGTGAGGGCTGGTGAGGGCGGTGAGGGCGGTGGTGAGGGCTGGTGAGGCTGGTGAGGGCCGGTGAGGCTGGTGAGGGCTGGTGCACTTGTTCTGAAAATGAAATTTTAATGGCCGTATAATTCTAAAACAAGAATAAGCATTTAATAAAATGCACACACTTCATCTTGCAGAACAATCTCTAATTGGTTATGATCTATAAAAACCAGCCCCACTATTTTATTTTGGGTGGATTTTTAAGATACAAGACTTGTAAAGCAAAACAATTTGCTTTTATTATTACTGCAAGGTGACCTTTTTGTTTTACTTGCATATGATACATAAAAACCATCCTGTGGGAACAGACAGCCACCCCCAGATGAAGCATGCATGGCGAAACGTGTCAGGTTCGGGTGGCTGCCTGGCCTTATTAGCGTTTTTGGTAATGTATGAGAGGATTTTTTCCTGAGTCTATGTTCTATGTGCTGTTTATTTCACTATACAAGTCATTGTGGTGAATTTGACCTGTGTAGTGTTATTGCCTCTGACCAAGATGACTCTTAGTTTTGCTCTCATTGTTGTTCATTATGGACATATTTAAATGTATTAAATATTCTATTTGCAGCTATAAGTCTCCTCAATGCTCTCCAGAATTCCCCAGACCTCGTCTCAGCCTCTCATACAGCCACATCAGATCACACACTGCACTGATGAGGGGCCATCACCCCGAAACCCAGCGTCTGCAGTTTGGGGCACTGATCTGGCACAAGTCCTAAGTCATATTAAAGCTTTGTTGAGGAGTCAATGATTAGGATTGCGCCTTTACGAGGTGGCCCCAGAGTTCATCCTCTTCCTCACTGAAGTGACAATTTGCTATCTTACTAATCTCATCCTGCCACTAATCTTTGTAAAGCGAATAAGTGATCTGATTCTTACGGCAAGGTGACATTTTTGTTTCCCATTGTTAAGCAATCTGAACTGAAGTCCGAGACGGATAACCTGAGTCTTCAGCTGAGCCGTGTCAGACAGCAGTGTGCGGAGAAGGTGGAGCGACTGGACGCCCAGGTCTCCGCTCTGGAAATGGATAGGACGTCGGCACAGCACAATCTTGTAAGCGCTCTGCTCCTCCCTCATCTCCCTTTATAAGATCTGTTTGTTGTACAGAACATGTAGGCTACGTTCACACACTGTGCAGTTGATCCACTTTGTCCTGATCCGCTATTGCCGTGAAACGCGTTGATGTTAGCTGTCTCAGCCAAGTCAGTGCACTTCACTATTTTGCTTTCGGACACTTCACTTTTGGGCTGTAAAGCGGCTCCATATAAAGAAGTCACATGGCAGTGTCCTGCGCTCCCATGGGGATCTCTTCTCATCTCAATGCTGTAATACATTGGACAACACCATGTGACCAACGTCACCCGGTCACATGGTGCTGCAGGGTCCTAGAGGCCGCGCTCAATACGGCCTCCCGGGATGAGGAGAGGTCACCGGGGGAGTGCGGCGAGGTGAGTGAGTCCAGCACAGCAGCGTTCACACACAGAACACTGCTCCATGTGAGCATCCATTTTTGGTGCAGTGAAAATCCTCACAAAATGCAGCAGTACGCTGTGTGTGAACGCAGCCTTAGCCATTCTGATGCACTGTGTGCAGTTACCAGTTCATGTGGTGTCACACACACCTTTCAATGCAGAAGTGAGCAGAGCAAGACTAACCCTCTAAAGGGATTGTACCACAGAATAAGCAATACGCTACTGACTGCTGGGACCCCCACTATCATAAGGGAGAGGGTCCTGAGTGTCCTAATTGAATCGAGCTGCGGTTGGGCATGCACACTACTGTGCCCTTCAAAGCTTTGGTGCTGTATCTGCGTCATTCTAGACAACTCTGTGCAACTACTGCAAAATTAAAGAGTACGCAGATCCTCCCTTGTCATTGTCTGATAGGACCCCGGTGAGCAGATCCTCCCTTCTCATTGTCTGATAGGACCCCGGTGAGCAGATCCTCCCTTGTCATTATCTGATAGGACCCCGGTGAGCAGATCCTCCCTTGTCATTGTCTGATAGGACCCCGGTAAGCAGATCCTCCCTTGTCATTGTCTGATAGGACCCCGGTGAGCAGATCCTCCCTTCTCATTGTCTGATAGGACTCCGGTGAGCAGATCCTCCCTTGTCATTGTCTGATAGGACCCCGGTGAGCAGATCCTCCCTGGTCATTGTCTGATAGGACCCCGGTGAGCAGATCCTACCTTGCCATTGTCTGATAGGACCCCGGTGAGCAGATCCTCCCTGGTCATTGTCTGATAGGACCCCGGTGAGCAGATCCTCCCTGGTCATTGTCTGATAGGACCCCGGTGAGCAGATCCTCCCTGGTCATTGTCTGATAGGACCCCGGTGAGCAGATCCTCCCTTGTCATTGTCTGATAGGACCCCGGTGAGCAGATCCTCCCTTGTCATTGTCTGATAGGACTCCGGTGAGCAGATCCTCCCTTGTCATTGTCTGATAGGACTCCGGTGAGCAGATCCTCCCTGGTCATTGTCTGATAGGACCCCGGTGAGCAGATCCTCCCTGGTCATTGTCTGATAGGACCCCGGTGAGCAGATCCTCCCTTGTCATTGTCTGATAGGACCCCGGTGAGCAGATCCTCCCTTGTCATTGTCTGATAGGACCCCGGTGAGCAGATCCCCCCCTTGTCATTGTCTGATAGGACCCCGGTGAGCAGATCCTCCCTTCTCATTGTCTGATAGGACCCCGGTGAGCAGATCCTCCCTGGTCATTGTCTGATAGGACCCCGGTGAGCAGATCCTCCCTGGTCATTGTCTGATAGGACCCCCGGTGAGCAGATCCTCCCTTTTGATTGTCTGATAGGACCCCGGTGAGCAGATCCTCCCTTGTCATTGTCTGATAGGACCCCGGTGAGCAGATCCTCCCTTGTCATTGTCTGATAGGACCCCGGTGAGCAGATCCTCCCTTCTCATTGTCTGATAGGACCCCGGTGAGCAGATCCTCCCTGGTCATTGTCTGATAGGACCCCGGTGAGCAGATCCTACCTTGTCATTGTCTGATAGGACCCCGGTGAGCAGATCCTTATTCAGAATAAAAGTTATTGTTCAATTCCAAGTTCAGTAGTAAGTGGCCCCCATTCTCCATCTAGGGAAACATTAAATTGTAGCGTCTCTCTGTATACTGCAGCCTCTCCGTGGATTTTGTATAACACAAGCATCTTGTAATCCTGTGATACTGGTAATTCAGAGCTCGTGGTTTGCCATCAGGCTGTGACAGCTCCATGCTTGTTTCTATAGATAGAGATGTCTGGGGTCCTTTAATTCTCCACTGATTATTGGATTCTCATTCTTAGCTTTTTCTTCTATCTTTCATTGTCTGCAGAATCAGTTAGAAGAAGAAAATGAGTCACTAAAGAAAAGGGGAGCAGGTATGGAAAGTAGTCTGAAAAAGCTGGAGGCTGATCAGGACAAGATGAAGGTATGTTCTGTACCAAGAGTGGGCACAACAGTATCAAATCTCATCCCACTAATGTAAACTCAGCAGAGAAGAAGAACTGGACATCACCAAGCCCAAAATGTTATGTAAACATCAGAATCATTAGTACATGAAAATGAAATTAGGGTAAAGTGGTGTCACCACCGCCTGTTCATAGTCTCTATATGCAAGATCCAGAAATGTTCAGAAACCCCTTAATAATAATTATTTTAGGGGAATACTACATCCTGTGAGAGGGGAACACATAAATAGGGGGACTGTTGATTATTGGGGGTCAGTGTGCCTCAAGAAGAGCACTCCACTGTTTTTTCAAATGACACTGACTAAATACATGGACATAAGTGACTGTTCTTTGAAAATACAGTTTACATTCTCCTGTTGACTGAACTGATATGTAAAGCTTGTTATATCGTTGTGTGCTTGGGTATATATATATATATAATATGCGGTATCGTACAAAAGTTTTAGAAAGGTGTGGAAAAAAAACACTGCAAACTACGATTGTTTTAAATAAATAGAAACTTTAATTACCGTATTTTTCGGACTGTAAAGGTGCTTTCACACTGCGGTTTTGTTGGATCCGTGCCTGTCCATTGTAAAAACCCCATGTATCTCTACGGGCATGGATCGGATCAGGTTTGGCCTTATTGCCATCCAATTTGTGTCTGATCCGATTCAGTCTGATTTTTTTTCCTGTGGCCAAAATCAGAGACTGCTCCGATTTTGGGCACAGCGGACCGAATCGGATCTGACTTGATCCGCGCCCTTTAACATGGGGGCCTATGGAGCACAGGTCCCAGAAAACATTGGATTGTTTCTTGGACCCAATTTTAGTGTACTTAGCATGCTCAGTACACTAAAACTGCTCTGTTCCCCTTTAATTACACTTCCGCAATGTATATATATACATTGCGGAAGTGAAATTAAGTAAATGAAGGGTTAACAATAAAAAATATTATGCTCACCTCTCCGGCTGTCTCGCTCCTGGGGCTGAAGAACCCGACCAGCTGAGCGGTCATGTGACCGATCAGCTGATCGGGTTGCCACATGACCGCGCGGTTTAAATCTCCCGCCCGCTGATCAATTTTGGTCCCCCGGCATGCTCCTTCCTCGGCCTCCCACTGTGGCAGGGGGGCGCAGGGTGGAAGTGAGAATCCATACATATGCCGTACTCCTTTCTTGGCCTCCCACTGTTGGGTTGCTGGGTTAAAGTTGAGACAGCCCAGCATAGCAGTCACCTTCCTCACTCCCTCGGGGTCCTGAGTTGAAGCCAGAGCTGGACTACCTGCCAGATGACGTCCCCCTAATCACTCTCTGGGTCTTTAAGCTGAGGCACCACAGGTATCAGCATCACATGCTGCATTCTGGGCTGGGATTCTGGATGGCTTCCTGCATGAGCGCAGGCTCACAAGGCTTCTGAAAGCAAGCAGCATAAGATGACCCCCTAATCACCCTATGGGTCATTAGCTGTGGAACCACAGTTACCAGCAGCGCAGCTGCACTTATCCTTCTGGGACCGGTACCGAATGTGGGGAACAACCCAACCCAGGATCCCGGTGGGTTCCAGGTCCATCCAGCAGCCTACTTATCCCTGCACTGCACCTGCATAGCTGGGACATAGGGGGTCTACCTGTCCCCAACCCCCCCGCACTGCTCCCACAGCCCAAGGCAGGGGAAGAGGTATCCAGCTTCCCCTGCACTGCCCCTGCAAGAGCAGGCAGCAAGGTACCTGGATAGCAAGGGATCCGCCAGGGCCCCCCTCGCGGCCAGTTCTGCGGTCTCCGGTGGAATTATGGACCTCCGCGCCGACCCCCACTATTTGCGGGACCGGAAGTCACGCTAGGCCCCGGCTTCAGGCCTAGCGTGGAAGGCGCCATCTATGCCCGCCCACCGCCCGCTTTCCGGATAGCGTCAAATGACACTGGGCACCACAGAGAGGCGTGGGAAGCTCCTCTGGACGCTTGTTTTGCACGCCCATTCAGGTTCTCGCGCCCTCTTTTCCCTCCCGACGGCACCAAATGCCTGGGCGCCATTATAAACTACATGTGGGCACAAGCACACTGTGAGGCAGAGTGCCCATATACAGTGTGACAGGCTATGGGGGCATATACAGGAGAGCCGGCAGGGATATATTCCCTGCTGCAGCTTCTCCTCTCCCTGTGCACCATTGTTACAGACTATCCCATGTGTGACAGACTACGTAGGCAGGAAAGCCGGCAGGGATTTTCCCTGCTGCACTCTCTCCTCGCTCTGGATTCCATAGACATATAGTGGCATATAAGGACGAAGTGCCGTACGATCCGCGCTGCTACCAATGGAAGACCAGGACAATGGAACATCTGGTTGAAGTAGTTCTTTAATCCGACGCGTTTCAGAGCTATTTCCCAGCTCCATCCTCAGGGACTTCTGAGAAAGGAGCTGGGAAATAGCTCCGAAACGCGTCGGTTTAAAGAACTACTTCAACCAGATGTTCCATTGTCCTGGTCTTCCTTTGGTAGCAGCGTGGATCGTACGACACTTCATCCTTATATGCTGATTTCTGACTGCGGTGACCCGTGGATGTGTGGATCCAGCAGCAGCTACTGACTAAGCGTTCATACTGGTTGTGGGTTACACATCCAGATCAGGTGAGCAGGCCCCTGTCGCCATACATATACCTCTATTTAATAGAGATAACACCCTATTGCGCATTTGTCTTATTTCTATAGATAGACAGAAAGTGGGCAGACCGACATATTTCTGCCCTGAAATACTCTGTGCTGCTGTGAAGCCAGTTTTTTGTAAAAAATTTTAACTTCATAAACTGCTGCAGCCCGGCGCTGCCCTCATTGACATCACAACGAGTCTACCGTGCCCTAAAAGATCTTCTGACATACTCTGTGCTGCTGTAAACCTTATTTTCAGCATCTTTATATAATGTCAGTGAAGATAATAGACGTCAGACTATTCTCATTTGCACAGGGGGGACGTAATCCACTGAATCCCCTATGAGCATAATGTGTTTATTTTGTGTCGTCACAGTGATACGGCTTCGCCTATGTTCATGCCACATCGGAGGTTTTACCTCTTATGACACTCACCCAGCGAGCAGAGTCCCTCTGCCTAGTGCGGGTGACACACTAATGAGGCACGGCCTGGCTTTCCCTTCCACCGTGTCAGCCACTGAGGCCAGTACCTGTCAGAGCACATAATGCTACACCTAAATAGACAGTCATTCCGTCTACAGCTATGGCGCAGTTTATGGGAAACTGGCATGCAGCAGGATGATGGCTCCGACGTCTGATGGTTTTTGCAATCCAAACCCAGACTCTGACCTTTATGCATCTCTGGTAGGACTCTTAAAGCACACAGGATGCAAGACCGTGCCCATAAGACCCTCAGCACCCCATTTACCATAAAGGAGTTTTGTTGGTTGGGACTCCATGGCATGTTCGTGCAGTACCCTATCTGACACATGGTTCCCCCTAGGGACACAGTTCTGCTGAACCGAACACAACAGCAGGCATCAGAGTCTGCTACCATACCTTCAGAATACCAATCTCACAGCACCAGACGGTGTCTCACTCGCCAAAAGATCAGTGCAAAAAACCGCACAGGAATCACACATAAAAAGCTCTCTGTTTGTAAAAAATATTTTTCAATTTGTAGCAAGTGCTAACAAAAAAGTATCAAAAAACAGGGCTATTGGTCTGTACGTTTTTTGCAAAAAATATACGTAAGCTGTCTCACCTCGTCACGGTTGCCCTAGCGAGACAGTCCCTAGCTAATGTGTGCATTTAAAAACCTGAGTATGTAACCGTACCTCTATCCAGGCTCCAGCCAGGACTGCACTCTGTGGGCTTATCACCTGTGAGACAGCTTATGTGTGGACTACTCATAGGGGAGGGGTGGGTCACTTCCCCTTCCTGCTAACAGGAGAAACACTTTACCAAACAATAATGAGCGGTCCAATCACTGATGAATGCGATTGATAACCGCATCCATCCACCACCAGAAAAACTGCAAAAGATCAGTGCAAAAAACCGCACAGGAATCACACATAAAAAGCTCTCTGTTTGTAAAAAATATTTTTCAATTTGTAGCAAGTGCTAACAAAAAAGTATCAAAAAACAGGGCTATTGGTCTGTACGTTTTTTGCAAAAAATATACGTAAGCTGTCTCACCTCGTCACGGTTATATATATATATATTTTTTGCAAAAAACGTACAGACCAATAGCCCTGTTTTTTGATACTTTTTTGTTAGCACTTGCTACAAATTGAAAAATATTTTTTACAAACAGAGAGCTTTTTATGTGTGATTCCTGTGCGGTTTTTTGCACTGATCTTTTGCAGTTTTTCTGGTGGTGGATGGATGCGGTTATCAATCGCATTCATCAGTGATTGGACCGCTCATTATTGTTTGGTAAGGTGTCTCACTCGCCGTCAGCAACCCAGATTCCAACCTTTTGGGAATTCATTTAGCGGATCATCGTCTAGATCGACACAAACTCGATCTACGTACATGTGCATGTAGCAATCACAGACAACCATCCAAACTCACGTCAAGAGACCCTTAATTCAGGGAGTTACAAAGGAACAGCGTCCTTCAAAAGGAAGTGTCCATTGGAAATGAAATTAGTCATGACATTAGATGTTGCTATAGCAAAAGCATTTAAGACATTTACATTTGAGGATGAAGGGTCAATTAGAAGATCCCCTTGACAGGAAAGCAGACCATTTTCTTTAAAGGCCCCTCGGTATCTTCTTGTACAGCCAGATCCTTTCTGATCTGTTTGGATCATCTACAGGATCAATTTAATGAAGTAGCAAGGTAAAATATTTTGGGTACAATTCCCTTGATATGATGAGCAGCTGCATTCCTGTTCAGTTTCATTTCATTGCTGTACACCAGGTACCGGCCTGGTGATTCAAGCACCGCACCTAGAGCCCCCACTAACATACCTCCGCTGTTGCTATTTCTCTCTTTATTCCTCCCTGATGCCTCGTGATGTAAAGGCTGCAAAGTGAAAGAAAGCAGAGTCTTATGTAACATAAATTATTCTCAGATGTCGTGTAAAATGGTTCTGCTCACCTCTCAGTGAGAGTCACAACCACATAAACACATAAACACCGGCGGCTCCTGCACGTATCTTCTACCAGGAAACGGTTCACCACAAATAAAGATATGGATGTTACCATGAGCACTGCCGATCAATCCCCATAATCCAGATATTTTTGCCGATCAATCCCCATAATCCAGATATTTTTGCCGATCATTCACCATAATCCAGGTATGAAGAATACATATACCGTATGTTATTATGGTAATTGGTCGGCAGTGCTTGTGGTAACATCCATATCTTTGTTTGTGGTGAACTGTTTGCAGAGGTCTCAATGAGGCTGGAGACTAGGCCGGCTGCTTTATCTACTGCAGCTCATAGTCCTGTGGTTACGATGCTGCTCAGGAGACCTGGAGGCCAAGTCCAAGCTTTACTCTGCTCCATGTCGGGGAGATGAAGGGCAACCAATGTGCATTGTATTCACAACTGTACAACTATTGTGTAAAAGGGATATGTTATCGATGATCTATCTGTAAAGCCACAGACCCGGTTTATTTGATGATCATTAATGTGCCCACATTGATAAAACCAGGGATATACACCACGGAGGGTATGTTTTTGACATGATGATTCATTATTCGTGTACTAGCTCTAAATTCTGATTGGTGTTTCTTTAAGATGTTCATAGGGAACATTTGTGTGTTATCTTCTATCTGGAAAACTTCACCTCCGTCACATAAACGTTCTGCTGACATGAAGTTTTGTTTGCAGGAGGAGCTGAGTAGTAGAGAGACTGTAAGTGTCGAGATCGCCAAAGCTTTGGAGGAAACACGGAAGCAGAAAGAAGATCTTCAGCAGCAGGTGAGTGATGACCGGGACGTCTATGGCAGGTCACCGTATTCCTAGTTCAGGTATCACCGTTGATTTACTTCTCACTTTTGTGCTGTGGTAGGTGGCAGATTTGACAGCATTAATCGACAGCAACACCCAGGAGATGTCAGTGAGGAAGAAGGAGTTGGCTAGAAAAGATGAAGAGGCCGCACTGCTGAAAGGAGGTGAGCTGTGCTCTCTTATGCAATGTAGCCCAGTGTCTAAACCTTTCTACACCAAGTATACACTACTGGAATAGGATAATTTCACATCAATGTACCATCCAGGTTATACTGACAGCCTAAGGCCCCCATACGCATTAGACTAACGTCATCTTTATCCACTGATATTGATGGGTTTGGCCAACCGTATATGGGGACCCTTAAGGTACCTTCACACACGGCAATATTGCTGGGCAATGTCACCGGCAATTTGCTGGTTGCAGTGAAATCATAGACACATTGTTCCATTTGTACACAGCAACAAAATAGAACAATGTGTCCGTGATTTCACTGCAACCAGCAAATTGCCGGTGACATTGCCTGCAATATTGCTGTGTGTGAACAGATTACAGATTATTGTCGGTGGACATCATGATCTGGTGGATCCAATTTCAGACTAAATTTTTTTTTGCCCATCCCTGGGAGGGGCTGAATGTCCTTTATACCCAATGTCCTTTATGCTTTGAACCCCATGAATTTTTTTGTCTGTGTTGCACTGTATCTTACTTCTTTCCAAAATTAGCCAGAAGTGAATTATACAGAACTGCTCAGTACAACTACTCGGCTCTACTTAATCACGGCTCTTGCTATCTGTCATTACTCCACAATAATATAGGAAATATTACTGCATGACTGTAGATAAAGAGAGCTGCATGCGGCATTAATGATCTGTCCAGTAGGATAAGTCCCCATCAAGGACGTCTGACAGCGGCTCACTCATAGAGGACCATGAAACGTTTGGCAAAGCAAGTGCTCATGGATGCAGGAGAGACGGCATCATGGGGATGTGGGGGCTTAATATTGAGGCCAGTCTCAAACCTCCACACTGCTCTTCTGCTGCCTCTTGTCTTTATTTTTTAGTTTTATAATTCTTCTCACCCATAGATTACGATGCCACTGTATTAAACATGCAGCAGTTACAGTTCGACCTGGAGACATATAAATCTAAGGCTGCTCAGAGCATGGAATCTTCTGAGAAACATATAAAAGATGTCATGGAGCAGCTCCAGGAGCAAAAAGAGGCTCTGCTGGCAAGTGAATCGCAGGTAAGAAAGAGAAAGCAATTGATCATCGAGGAGACCTGGGGCGTTATAACTGTCCAGCGTCATCATCGTTCTCAAGACATTTTTCAGGAGCAGGTTTCCTCCTGTAGCTCTCTAGGCCAGTGCATGCTTAGAGTTGTACACTGTGTGCAGAATTATTAGGCAGATGAGTATTGTGATCACATGATACTTTTTATCCATGTTGTCCTACTCCAAGCTGTATAGGCTGAGAGCCAACTACCAATGAAGTAAATCAGGTGATATGCATCTCTGTAATGAGGAGGGGTGTGGTGTAATGACATCAACACCCTATATAAGTTGTGCTTAATTATTAGGCAAATGCCTTTCTTTAGACGAAATGGGTCAGAAGAGAGATGTGACTGCTCTGAAAAGTCCACAATTGTGAGATGTCTTGCAGAGGGATGCATATGTATCGGTATGGGCGTACACCTCTTATGGTGGGTGCAAGCTTCAAAAAATACATGTAAACACTTACCAATAGATCAGCTGCACACCACGCTATATTAAAGGGAATGCCTTTAATATAGGGTGGTGTGCAGCTGATCTATTGGTAAGTGTTTGCATAGGGATGCAGCAGTCTGGAAATTGCCAAACTTTTGAAGCGTGATCCCCGAACAATCAAGTGTTTCATGGCAAATAGCCAACAGGGTCGCAAGAAGCGTGAGGGCAAAAAAGGTGCAAAATAACTGCCCATGAACTGAGGAAAATCAAGCGTGAAGCTGCCAAGATGCCATTTGCCACCAGTTTTGCAATATTTCAGAGCTGCAACGTTACTGGAGTATCAGAAGGCACAAGGTGTGCTATACTCAGGGACATGGCCAAGGTAAGGAAGGCTGAAAAACCACCACCTCTGAACAAGAAACATTAGGTAAAACGTCAAGTCTGGGCCAAGAAATATCTGAAGACTGATTCTTCAAAGGTTTTATGGACTGATGAAATGAGAGTGACTCTTGATGGCCAGATGGATGGGCCAGAGGCTGGATCAGTAAAGGGCAGAGAGCTCCACTCCGACTCAGACGTCAGCAAGGTGGAGGTGGGGTACTGGTATGGGCTGGGATCATCAAAGATCAACTTGTGGGACCTTTTTGGGTTGAGAATGGAGTGAAGCTCAACTCCCGGACCACTATGCCAGTTTCTGGAAGACAACTTCTTCAAGCAGTGGTACAGGAAGGAGCCGGTATCGTTCAAGAAAAACATGATTTTCATGCAGGACAATGCTCCATCACATGCATCCAACTACTCCACAGCATGGCTGGCCAGTAAAGGTCTAAAAGAAGAAAAAATAATGACATGACCCCTGTTCACCTGATCTGAACCCCATAGAGAACCTGTGGTCCCTCCTAAAATGTGAGATCTACAGGGAGGGAAAACAGTACACCTCTGGGGACAATGTCTGGGAGGGAAAACAGTACACCTCTGGGAACAGTGTCTGGGAGGGAAAACAGTACACCTCTGGGACAGTGTCTGAGGCTGTGGTGGCTGCTGCATGCAATGTGGATCATAAACAGATCAAACAACTGACACAATCTATGGATGGAGGCTGCTCAGTGTCATCATAAAGAAAGGGGGCTATATTAGGCACTCATTTTTTGGGTTTTATTTCTTCATGTCAGAAATGTTTATTTCTATATTTTTTGCAGTTATATTGGTTACCTGGTGAAAATAAACAAGTCATATGGGAATATATTTGATTTTTATTAAGTTGCCTAATAATTCTGCACAGTAATCGTTACCTGCACACACAGATATCCTCCTAAGAGCCAAATCTAAAAACCCTCCAACTTCCAAAAATACTAAGTTTTGATATTTATGAGTCTTTTGGGTTCATTGAGAACATAAAAATAATCCTCTACAATACAACTTGCCTAATAATTGTGCACACGGTGTAGTTTTACAACAGCTGGAGATCTTCAGGTTGGAGACCACTGACCTTGAAGAAGGAACATTTAAAATTTGTCTTGCACCTTCACACAATGGGGTCACAAGATGTTTTCCCCTTTTTATAGGTGTCCTCGCTCCAAGAGGAAGTCTCTACTCTTCATGAACGTTTGCATGGTCCACATGCCCAGGAGTCCAATGGGGAGGTAACAGTGGGAGACATTGCTCAGATCCAAAAGGAGAACAGGGAGATGGAGCAACAGATTGCTGAAAAAAACAAGGTGCTTCCAACTGTATGGGTGCTAGATGTATTAAGGGTTTGTGGGTACAGTCCAATTGTGATTACTGAAATGTAGATCAGATGTGTCCCATAAATAGGAGGCTTTAAAGGGAATTTAAATCTCGCGCCCGCAACGTCACTGCTGCGAAGCGGTCACGTGACGCCGGGATCGCGTCACTTCCGGTCGCCGCAGGTCTCACAGGCCAATTAAGCGCATGCGCAGATTGCTTGCTGAAGTCTGCCTGTGTGAGACCTGCGGCGACCGAAGTGACGCGATCCCGGCGTCACGTGACCGCGTCACAGCAGTGACGTTGCGGGCGCGATATTTAAATCGTGCACGCGCTCTGCAGGCTGTAATGACGCCCATTAGGGCGTAATAGAACGGCGAGGCGGGGGTAGCGCGGCACAGGGGTCCCGCCTACCCATCACAGACACAGCGAGGAACGCCCCCTCTGTCATGGATTTTGTAAGTTTGCAAACTACTTTATTGTCCTCCTATATTAGTAAAATAGGTCAGACAGGGATGGCTTAGGGAAAGGATGCAGGGACAGGTATTAAGAGGTTAGGAAGGTGATTTGGGGTGACAGGTTCCCTTTAAGGCTTTTGTAGAACTGTTAAAAGGGAAAAGAAGCTCAGATTAGTGAAAGAAAAATGTTTCAAAATTATTTTCAGTGCAAGGGTTTAAATTAATCAGGGATGTTCTAATCTTAAACCTTTATAACACATCAACAGTATGACATAACAATTCTATCCACACCTTTGTGTGGGGGGTTCCTCATCACCCCGTCCTGCCTGTTGGGTATAGAGAGGGGTTGCAGCGGCGCACAGAGAGGGCGCTGCTCTCACCATTCACTTCTGTGGAAGCTCTGAAATGTACAGAAAGCGTGTTTCAATCTCCTACAGCAAGATGCCTCCAAGACATGGTGTGTTAATATGCCATATCTGTCTAAGATGAGAATGCTTCTTTCAGTTGACTACTGCTCTGATCAGAGTCCATGGGTGTTGTCCATAAACTAATGCTTAACATGGAGCAGGGTGGGTATAAGTGGTGATGTCACAGCAGGAGGTGGGGCGGCCGGCCTCCTGCTGTGACATCACCGCCTTTCCCCGCCCTGCTCCACGTTAACCATGTTAAAGCGGGAAAGGTGGTGACGTCAGCGCAGGGGCGGGCAAAGCGGCCATCACTGCAATAAGCTCTGTGTTATGCAGCAGGCGAGGGAGACAATGATTGGCATCAGGGAGGCGGCGGTGGGCGGATTAAACATACAGGGGGTGTGAAACTGGCCTTTGGCTCCAGCCATAAGCCACCTCCTATTTGGCTCCACTATGTAAGTTTTCAAAGTGTATTATCTCGGGGTACGGGGGGTCAAGTGCTGGTTAACAGTATAGCATCCCACTGATCTAACTAGTGAATGTCAGACTTCAATCATCAGTGCGGAGGCTATCCCTAAGAGAAGTCTACCATTTCCGTATATTTTTGATCCTAATTCTTAATTCCCTTTATTCCTAGACTATAAAGCAACTTCAGCAGAGAATGGCTGAACTGAAGAAGACATTACAGAAAGAGCTGGTGAGTGGTTTATCAGGCCGGTATCTGGCTGCCGCTTTGTAGCTTCTGTATCCCAGATGTATCTTTCAGAACTCTTATTCTTCTATCGCCAGTTTTGGTGGTTTTCTCATCCGAGCACGGTGTATGTTGAGGAAGAATGATAAACAGACTAATAGAGTTTATTGACCTGCTCTGATCCTGTCTGTACTGCTACTGTGGCTGCATATTAGAGAACAAGTCCATGTATTCATCAGTGAGGGGCGAACCCGAACTGTAAAGTTGGGGGTCTGTACCGGGCACCTTGTGTCCAGGAAAGAACCCCGAACACGGACGTCTCAGGGACATCCGTGTCTTTATTCGGGGGGTGGGGACTCCCGACTGACTGCAGTCAATCACAAATGCCGACAGCGGGGGCCAACCTGGAAGCAGAGTGAAAGCAGCGTGGTATAATTGTCCTGCTTTAATCTCCATGTTGTTTCCTTTTACATCCCCCCCTAGCCCTTACTACCATTATTTTATAGCGCTGAAGTTTGGGTCCCATAGACTTACATGGGTTTCGGGGTCCAGGTTGAAGTTTAGGTGAAGTTCATTCCTGAACCAGAGTTTTTTTTCTGTTTGGCTGGATTTGGTGAGCCCAAACATCATTTCTAGAATTTATACAATAACTGGGTATTGTTAAGATTGAAAGTCATCCCTCATCTGAAGGACAATGGATACTTTCCTCCACCAATCAGGTGAAACAGGGGCTGTGAAGAGCCCGTGTGAATTTAGTGTCAGTCCATCATTCACTCTGACATAGGGAATGCTGTGGAGCAGCCGAGAGAAGCGCTCAGTCCCATTAAGAATGGAAAGTGCGTCGGTGCAGATGATCCGATCCCCAATAATCTGGAAGTTATTCTCATGAATAGAGGAGAACTTTCAACCATGAGAATACCCCTTTAACACTAGAAGTCACAGAAATTTCGAGCTCCCCCCTGAAGTCCCGAAAGAGGGTCAAATGACCCTTAGTCCAAACGGACAACTCTGATGGCTCCAATTAGCATCCTTTCATTTGTAAAGCCTAACCCTAAAATCCTTCCGGTCATTCGACCCGTCTCTGGGTTCCAAAGGTAGAAATATTAAATGACCCCTCTCTGGGACTTCTAGTGTTAAGTGTAGGTTTATTTGGGTGCAGGTCATGTAACTTTCTGTAACTTTATTTTTTTTCTATTGATATATTTTAAAAGTAAAACAAATTTTTAAAACAAAGAATAGAGTTCAATGGTAAAGTAAATTAGGAGCCCCAGCAGCCAATGAAACGTTCCTGTTAATTTACTACTGAGCCTCTGGAAAATGAGAGATGAAATCTGGGTCATTGAATGTGTTCCTTCATCTCCCTCGCTGTGTTTGCAGCCATTATCTGGCTCATCCCCATCTCTATAGCGTTGTTAGTATCAGTAGTCCTACAATCAGTAACCAAGTCTGCAGAAGGTAAGAGCGAGTCCACAGTAATGAAGTCTGGATACTACTAAATCTTGTTTTGCAGAGATTGAGACCGGAAGCGGAGGAGAGGCTGAGTCCTGCGGACCCCCCGCCACTGCCGCCCCTCACCGTCACCAATAATGCTGATCTCAATGACTCTCGGGAGATAAACTTTGAGTACCTGAAACATGTTGTATTGAAGTTTATGTCTGCTCGGGAAGCCGAGGTGAGGAATTCTGTGTAGTGTGATTAATCATAAATGTTCCATGTTTTATATGGATTTATTGAGCTCGAGGTACCAGATAATGACCACTTTCTCCATCGCCTCATTGGGGGACACAGGACAATGGGGGTCTGCTGCGGCCACTAGGAAACTGACAATTTTTTTGCATAAAAGAGTCAGTCCGAGACCAGTAACTTTCTTCCTAATTTGATATGTAATTTACTCCTATAATCTATTTTCTCATATACTTCCTTTAATAATTCCCTCTCTACACTATAACAGCTATTGTGTTTTTGTTTTTCTTGCCTGATGACGTACCGCTTGATTGCCCCAGTGCATGCTGGGATCCTCACTCCGAGCGTCCTCGAGCAGGGTGACCGGCCGCAGGCATTTCCTCAGCCCCCCTGAAATAATGTCACAGTCATCAAGGTTCAGGGGCGAGACTCTCAATTTTTTGTTCACAAGGGTCTCCAGCCCCCTGTAACCCTACGAGACTGAGGGCCTGATCCACATCGCACTGTCTGTTACCTGCACGGCAGGACAGTTACCGTTAGTATGTCAATGGATAGAGGCATCCAGACGACGGTCATTTCCATGCATTTCCAGAGGGAGACGGCGCAGGAGGGCAAATGGACCTGTACCAGCCACCCCCTCCACAGGATTCAATGTTGTGAAGAAGGGATATATTCAGGAACATATACCTGCGTTCTTCTTCAGGGTCTCTTCCAGCAGTGGGGGCTCCTGTGTTTTTGTCAGACAAGCAGGCTCCATTTTCAGTCCTATATTATTAAGAGAGAAAAAAGTGCAATAGGGTCTTATTTCAATGGAAAGAGGGGGCAAATTGCCTGTGTGCAAGGTGCTCACCTGACGGGGTTGTGCAACCCTCAAGTGGTATATGGCGTGTATACAGTTGCTGCTGGATCCACACTTCCACCTGCAAAGTGGTGTTCAACTGAAACCGGGGGACAAAGGTGTCTGATGATCTGCGCTGCTGTAAAGAAGAGACCGGACCAAGGATGTTCCTTTATGCCTACGTGTTTCGGAGCCTTTGCTCTTTCCTCAGGGATTACAGAAGGAGCACAGCAGGCTCCAAACACGTAGGAATAAAGGAACATCCTTGGTCCGGTCTCTTCTTTACATCAGCGCGGATCATCAGACACACTTGTCCCCCTGTGTTAGTTGATCACCATTTTCAGTCCTGTCTGATCTGTTCTTGTTGGAGGCCCACTACCGCTGTCGAATCTTCCTAAACATAGGTGCCGGCTTCATTGAGGCCTAGTCACCCTGCCAGACTCTGCTCCCAGCTTTGCTCCGTAATGACAGGTGTATGGTCAGTCTTTTCACCCTTGTTTGGACTCGCCCACTCCTCCTCAGCTTATTCAGTTTGCTTCTACCCAGGCCAATCACTGCACACAAGGGATCGGCGTCCTCCATGCCTCCTTGTTTCCCTATGGACTATATTTTAATTTCTCCTGCTCCATCATAGCAGTGACCTCCTGGCTTACTGTTGTCATGAGTTGATTGTTTTCACATCTTCTCATTAGTTCCTGCTCTGCTTCAGGAACAGGGTAGGCGTTGTCATTTTATAATCAGTGACTATCCTTATGGAGAATCGCTATCTCCCTCCCCCCCCACCCCCCCTTCCCCGCAGTTTTGCATTATACCTGCTCCTCAGGGGTGGGGAACCTTTTTCCTGCTGGGGGCCATTGGGAAATTTCTACTATCGTTCGGAGGCTGCAAAAAATTGTCACCTTACTCCTCTACTATATTTGATGAACTGCTGAATATGCATCACATAGGATATGCTGGGACTGCTGTATATATCACATACTATATGCTGTGACTGCTGTATATATCACATAGGACATGCTGGGACTGCTTGATATACAACATACAAAAGACCCTGGGATTGCTAAATATACATCACAATCACATAGGATATGCTGGGACTGCTGTATATATATCACATAGGATATGCTGGGACTGCTGTATATATATCACATAGGACATGGTGGAACTGCTGTATATTATCACATAGGATATGCTGGGACTGCTGTATATTATCACATAGGATATGCTGGGACTGCTGTATATATATCACATAGGATATGCTGAGACTGCTGATATATATATTCACATAGGATATGCTGAGACTGCTGTATATATATCACATAGGATATGCTGAGACTGCTGTATATATATCACATAGGATATGCTGGGACTGCTTGATATACAACATACAAAAGACGCTGGGATTGCTGAATATACATCACATAGGAAACATTGGGACTGCTATATATACATTCCATAAGAGGCGCTGGGGCATTTATGGTGCGGCTGGGATCACAGGAGGCGCTGGGGCATATACATCACTGGTGAGACTGGGGGGCCATAGACTTCACACGAGACGCTGGGGGGTATAGATATCACTGGAGATGTTGGGGCATATACAGTGGGTATGGGAAGTATTCAGACCCCTTTAGATTTTCACTATTTCATTGCAGCCATTTGGCAAATTCAGTAAAGCTCATTTTTTTCTCATTATTGTACACTCTCCCCCCATCTTCACTGAAAACAACAGATATGTAGATATCTGTGCAAATGTATTAAAAAAGAAAAACTGAAACCTCCCATGTTGATAAGTATTCGGCCCCTTTGCTCAGTATTGATGATAAGTATTCAGCCCCTTTGCTCAGCATTGGTGATAAGGATTCAGCCCCTTTGCTCAGTGTTGATGATAAGTATTCAGCCCCTTTGCTCAGTATTGATGATAAGTATTCAGGCCCTTTGCTCAGTATTGATGATAAGTATTCAGCCCCTTTGCTCAGTATTGGTGATAAGTATTCAGCCCCTTTGCTCAGTATTGATGATAAGTATTCAGCCACTTTGCTCAGTATTGATGATAAGTATTCAGCCCCTTTGCTCAGTATTGATGATAAGTATTCAGCCCCTTTGCTCAGCATTGGTGATAAGGATTCAGCCCTTTGCTCAGTGTTGTTGATAAGTATTCAGCCCCTTTGCTCAGTGTTGATAAGTATTCAGCCCCTTTGCTCAGTATTGGTGATAAGTATTCAGCCCCTTTGCTCAGTATTGGTGATAAGTATTCAGCCCCTTTCCTCAGCATTGGTGATAAGGATTCAGCCCCTTTGCTCAGCATTGGTGATAAGGATTCAGCCCTTTGCTCAGTATTGATGATAAGTATTCAGCCCCTTTGCTCAGTATTGATGATAAGTATTCAGCCCCTTTGCTCAGTATTGGTGATAAGTATTCAGCGCCTTTGCTCAGTATTGATGATAAGTATTCAGCCCCTTTGTTCAGTATTGATGATAAGTATTCAGCCCCTTTGCTCAGTATTGATGATAAGTATTCAGCCCCTTTGTTCAGTATTGATGATAAGTATTCAGCCCCTTTGCTCAGTATTGATGATAAGTATTCAGCCCCTTTGCTCAGTGTTGGTGATAAGTATTCGGCCCCTTTGCTCAGTATTGATGATAAGTATTCAGCCCCTTTGTTCAGTATTGATGATAAGTATTCAGCCCCTTTGCTCAGTATTGATGATAAGTATTCAGCCCCTTTGCTCAGTGTTGGTGATAAGTATTCAGCCCCTTTGCTCAGCATTGGTGATAAGTATTCAGCCCCTTTGCTCAGTGTTGGTGATAAGTATTCAGCCCCTTTGCTCAGTGTTGGTGATAAGTATTCAGCCCCTTTGCTCAGTGTTGGTGATAAGTATTCAGCCCCTTTGCTCAGTATTGGTGATAAGTATTCAGCCCCTTTGCTCAGTGTTGATGATAAGTATTCAGCCCCTTTGCTCAGTATTGATGATAAGTATTCAGCCTCTTTGCTCAGTATTGATGATAAGTATCAGCCCCTTTGCTCAGTATTGATGATAAGTATTCAGGCCCTTTGCTCAGTGTTGATGATAAGTATTCAGCCCCTTTGCTCAGTATTGATGATAAGTATTCAGCCCCTTTGCTCAGTGTTGGTGATAAGTATTCGGCCCCTTTGTTCATCATTGATGATAAGTATTCAGCCCCTTTGCTCAGTATTGCGTATTTGCACCTTTTGAGCTCGTACAGACATGAGTCTTCTTGGGAATGATGCAGTTTCCCCCTGGATCTGGGGATCCTCCTCCAGTTCCGTCAGGTTGATGGTGAACGTTGGTGGAGCCATTTTCAGGTCTCCAGAGATCCTCCATTGGGTTTAGGTCTGGGCTCTGGCTCCGGTCAGGAATGGGCACAGAACCTTCTCAAGGAGGATCACAAGGAAATGGACAGCATGTGACTTAAATATGAGTGCCTGAGCAAAGGGGCTGAATACTTTTTAATAAATTTGCACTGATATCTACATTTGATTTTTCAGTCATGATGGGGGGGCAGAGTGATATTAATGAGAAAAAATGAACTTTTTGAATTTACCAAATGGCTGCAATGAAACAGTGAAAAATGTAAAGGGTGTGAATACGTTCCGTACCCGCTGTGCATCACAGGACACGCTGTGGCATATAAATCACAGGAGAGGCTGGGGGCACATATAGCACTGGGGGGGTCAGAGACCGCACTTAAGGGTATATACGTTATTAGGGGGCACATAACAGCATTTGTGGGAATATACACTGCGGGGCACAGGCATTATTGGGGAGCACATACAGTACTTTGCACACTATGGCAGCTGCTCTTCTATGGGACGGGAGTGCATTTCGTGCTGACCTCACCCATATAGTGCATCCTCACACTGGTAAGCATGCAGCATTCAGCAGCAAACACACAGCTCAAGGTGTATAGCACATTGTGGCACACGGAGCCTGAGGTATACAGCACATTGTGGCACACGGAGCGTGAGGTATACAGCACATTGTGGCACATGGAGCCTCAGGTATACAGCACATTGTGGCACATGGAGCCTGAGGTATACAGCACATTGTGGCACACGGAGCGTGAGGTATACAGCACATTGTGGCACATGGAGCCTGAGGTATACAGCACGTTGTGGCACACGGAGCCTGAGGTATACAGCACATTGTGGCACATGGAGCCTGAGGTATACAGCACATTGTGGCACACGGAGCCTGAGGTATACAGCACATTGTGGCACACGGAGCCTGAGATATACAGCACATTGTGGCACACGGAGCCTGAGATATACAGCACATTGTGGCACACGGAGCCTGAGATATACAGCACATTGTGGCACACGGAGCCTGAGGTATACAGCACATTGTGGCACACGGAGCCTGAGGTATACAGCACATTGTGGCACACTGAGCCTGAGGTATACAGCACATTGTGGCACACGGAGCCTGAGGTATACAGCACATTTTGGCACACGGAGCCTGAGGTATACAGCACATTTTGGCACACGGAGCCTGAGGTATACAGCACATTGTGGCACACGGAGCGTGAGGTATACAGCACATGGGTGATACATGGAGCCTGAGGTATACAGCACATTGTGGCACACAGAGCCTGAGGTATACAGCACATTGTGGCACATGGAGCCTGAGGTATACAGCACATTGTGGCACACGGAGCCTGAGGTATACAGCACATTGTGGCACACGGAGCCTGAGATATACAGCACATTGTGGCACACGGAGCCTGAGATATACAGCACATTGTGGCACACGGAGCCTGAGGTATACAGCACATGGGTGATACATAGAGCCTGAGGTATACAGCACATTGTGGCACACGGAGCCTGAGGTATACAGCACATTATGGCACACGGAGCCTGAGGTGTACAGCACATTGTGGCACACAGAGCCTGAGGTATACAGCACATTGTGGCATACGGAGCCTAAGGTATACAGCACATTGTGGCACACGGAGCCGAGGTATACAGCACATTGTGGCACACAGAGCCTAAGGTATACAGCACATTGTGGCACACAGAGCCGAGGTATACAGCACATTGTGCCACACAGAGCCTGAGGTATACAGCACATTGTGGCACACGGAGCCTGAGGTATACAGCACATTGTGGCACACAGAGCCGAGGTATACAGCACATTTTGGCACACAGAGCCTGAGGTATACAGCACATTGTGGCACACGGAGCCTGAGGTATACAGCACATTGTGGCACACGGAGCCGAGGTATACAGCACATTGTGGCACACGGAGCCTGAGGTATACAGCACATTGTGGCACACGGAGCCTGAGGTATACAGCACATTGTGGCACACGGAGCCTGAGGTATACAGCACATTGTGGCACACGGAGCCTTAGGTATACAGCACATTGTGGCTCACAGAGGTTCACTCCATTGAACAAAGCCGATGTCTCGCGAGACTTCACAAATCTTGCGAGATGTTGGCACTATGCACAGACACCTCAACTGCGTAGGTGTGCCTGTCAGTGCTAACCTCTCGCAAGATTTGTGAAGTCTCGCGAGACATCGGCTTTGTTCAGTGTAGTGCAGACAACCGCTCCACTGCGCCGGCGCGAGTGCTGCTGTCACTCAAGCGCCGATCACAGGAGGGGCGGGAATTTTAAAAAGTGCAGGGCAGGTTTTTCAGCCAACGGGGTGGCGAGAACATAATCCATCAGGACCATATAGCCTCCCGGTCCTTTTAGGAGGCCAGTGCTGAACACAATAAAAGTTATTATCTGAGGTATGAAGGGCACGTTTGGGCTCATGATGGGGTTACAAGAACCCTATTTACAGTTGTGGCCAAAAGTATTGACACAATTCCCACCCTAACCCTGCAATTCTGTCAGATAATCCTCAGTTTCTTCCTGTAATGATTGCAATCACAAATTCTTTGCTATTATTATCTTCATTTAATTTGTCTTCAATGAAAAAAACACAAAAGAGAATTAAGCAAAAAGCAAAACATTGATCATTTCACACAAAACTCCAAAAATGGGCCGGACAAAAGTATTGGCACCCTCAGCCTAATACTTGGTTGCACAGCCTGTAGCCAAAATAACTGCGATCAGCCGCTTCCGGTAACCATCAATGAGTTTCTTACAATGCTCTGCTGGAATTTTACACCATTCTTCTTTGGCAAACTGCTCCAGGTCCCTGATATGTGAAGGGTGCCTTCTCCAAACTGCCATTGTTACATCTCTCCACAGGTGATCTATGGGATTCAGGTCTGGACTCATTGCTGCCACCTTAGGCTGCTTTCACATAACGATTTTTTCAGTTCCGATGCTGTCCGATAAAAATCGGACAGCATCGGACCGATTTTCGGACCCCATGCAGGCCTATGGGCATCAGACCGAATCGGATGTGCACTAAATGCCATCCGATTTGGTCCGATCCGAATCTGTCCGATTTTTTTATCGGTGCAAAAATCGGAGCTTGCTCCGATTTTTGCACCGAAAATAAAATCTGACAGATTCGGATCGGACCAGATCGGATGGCATTTAGTGCACATCCGATCCGACCCGATCAATTTAGCATGGGGCCCTATGGAGCAGGGTCCGAGAAAACGTGATGTCTCCTCGGACCGATTTTAGTGTACTGAGCATGCTCAGTACACTAAAATAGCTCCTAAAAGTAAATTAAGGGGTTAATAAAAAAAAACAAAACTATGCTCACCTGTACACGAGGCCCACGTCGTCTCCCGGCGTCTCCGTGTGTCTCCAGGTATCTTGCCGTCTGTGCTGATAAGACCTGCCGTGTTTGTCACAATCACATGACTGCCAGGAACCAATAGCAGGCAGTCCATGTGATTGTGACATCCGAGAGGTCCTGGCAGCACTGAGACAGAACAGCAAGGCACCGGAGACGCGCGGACGTGCAGGAGTCGTGGACAGGTGAGAAAGGAGAGAAGGAGAGAGAGGACAGAGGAGGACAAGAGGAGGAGGACGCATAGGAGGACCGGGGGCCAAGAGGGGAGACACAGCACCGGGGGCCAAGAGGGGAGACACAGGACCGGGGGCCAAGAGGGGAGACACAGGACCGGGGGCCAAGAGGGGAGACACAGGACCGGGGGCCAAGAGGGGAGACACAGGACCGGGGGCCAAGAGGAAAGGACCGGGGGCCAAGAGGGGAGGACCGGGCGATAAGAGGAGAGGACAGGGGGCCAAGAGGGGAGACACAGGGGATAAAGAAGAGGACCGGGGGAGAGACTGACAGCTCTCAGGGAGCGATCTGACAGGAGGGCGGGCATCCTATTTTCTGTCGGAATCGGATGCCTATTTGGCACCCGATTCCAGGCATTAGAAGAATCCGATGCTGTCCGATTTATATCGGACAGCATCGGATTTTACAAAAATCGTAGTGTGAAAGTAGCCTTAGAAGTCTCCAGTGCTTTCTCTCACACCATTTTCTAGCGCTTTTTGAAGTGTGTTTTTGGTCATTGTCCTGCTGGAAGACCCATGACCTCTGAGGGAGACCCAGCTTTCTCACACTGGGCCCTACATTATGCTGCACACTGTGTTGGTAGTCTTCAGACTTCATAATGCCATGCACACGGTCAAGCAGTCCAGTGCCAGAGGCAGCAAAGCAACCCCAAACCATCAGGGAGCCTCCGCCATGTCTGACTGTAGGGAGCGTGTTCTTTTCTTTGAATGCCTCTTTTTGTCTCCTGTAAACTCTATGTTGATGCCTTTGCCCATAAATCTCTACTTTTGTCTTATCTGACCAGAGAACATTCTTCCAGAACGTTGTAGGCTTTCTCAGGTAAGTTTTGGCAAACTCCAGCCTGGCTTTATGTCTCGGGGTAAGAAGTGGGGTCTTCCTGGGTCTCCTACCATACAGTCCCTTTTCATTCAGACACTGACGGATAGTACGGGTGACACTGTTGCACCCTCGGACTGCAGGGCAGCTTGAACTTGTTTGGATGTTAGTCGAGGTTCTTTATCCACCATCCGCACAATCTTGCGTTGAAATCTCTTGTCAATGTTTCTTTTCCGTCCACATCTAGGGAGGTTAGCCACAGTGCCATGGGCTTTACACTTCTTGATGACACTGCGCACGGTAGACACAGGAACATTCAGGTCTTTGGAGATGGACTTGTAGCCTTGAGATTGCTCATGCTTCCTCACAATTTGGTTTCTCCAGTCCTCAGACAGTTCTTTGGTCTTCTTTCTTTTCTCCATGCTCAATGTGGTACACACAAGGACACAGGACAGAGGTTGAGTCAACTTTAATCCATGTCAACTGGCTGCAAGTGTGATTTAGTTATTGCCAACACCTGTTAGGTGCCACAGGTGAGTTACAGGTGCTGTTAATTACACTAATTACAGAAGCATCACATGATTTTTCTAACAGCGCCAATACTTTTGTCCACCCCCTTTTTATGTTTGGTGGAATTAGATCCAATTTGGCTTTAGGACAATTCTCTTTTGTGTTTTTTCATTGAAGACAAATTAAATGAAGATAATAATAGCAAAGAATTTGTGATTGCAATCATTTTCAGGAAGAAACCGAGGATTATCTGACAGAATGGCAGGGGTGTCAATACTTTTGGCCACAACTGTACATGGCTGGTTACACGGTTATTTCTTCATTAGCTATAGCTGTGTACACAGGTTGCCTGTGTGGTTACAGGCCTTGTTTTACTGTTATTATCTGTTAACTCTCCTACTGCTTTGGCACAAAACTGGTAAAGCACTTTCTGCTCCAGAGGTGTATACTGCCGATGAGGAGCCTTTTAACTCTTACAGATTCTGCATAGTGTCTCCTCCTAGTGGACAGTAGCATAACACCCATGGTCCTGTTTCCCCCAATTAGAGGCTAAGAGAAAAGGAATTTACAGTGAGTACACAAAATTCTCCTTTTTGTGTACTCTCCATTAAATCTCTTTCCTGGAGCCTTCATTGGGGAACACAGTGACTGCCCTCATTTGGTTCTATGTTGGCCCAGTTGGTTGTTTCCTAATGTTGCTTCTCATACTGCTTTCTCACTAAATGTTTAGTTTGTTCTCTTTGGTGGATATAAGCTACAGTTGAGGAGTTAATATTTTTGCAGTGTCAGTCTCCTAATGGCGGCAGCACAGCAGCAGCAGCATATACACCCACGTTCTTCCTGTGTCCCCAATCAAGTGAGAAGGAGATTCTACGATTACACAGAATAATCTTTTTGTAGACCAGTGCAGCAGTTTTATATCTCTACGTATCTCTCCTCTTAGAATTACTATGTCTACAAGGATTGCATGATTTTAAAATGTTTGGGGAAAATGTTCTTGTTTTTAATATCTGAGGTTTCTTATTATCTGAAGACTCCTCAGTATACATTGTGATTCTGCATGTTTTATACATTGTGATTGCCCCTCCCATTATTGGTCCATCTTTATACAACCCTTGTCGTGATTGCCCTGCTTATACGCCACTTTATACATTGTGATTGCCCTGCTTATACGCCACTTTATACATTGTGATTGCCCTGCTTATACGCCACTTTATACATTGTGATTGCCCTGCTTATATGCCACTTTATACATTCTTTTGATTATTTTTCATTGACATTTTAGGCATTTCATCTTATTAAAGCTGTATCAGTATTGCTCAATTTCTCAGTGGAAGAAGAAAATCTCCTCAAGGAGACGCTAGAATATAAGGTAATTGGATCATTTCCTTCATTAGTTTTTCACATTTATAATTTTTTTTTTAAACTTAAATTTTGATTGAATTTTGAAGTGGAACATTACACGGTAAACCGTTGACAATGGCATTCCAAGTATCAAATCTCATAAACTTGTACCGTGTTTGAATAAACATTAGAATACAAAGAACCAATTGAAACACAAATAGTGTGTGACCAGCAAACATATGCCAAATATTAACCACAATAAAAAGAAGAAATCCAAACCAAATGGGGGGGATGGAGGGGAGGAAGACGAAAAATAGGGGGGAAGGAGGAGGAGGGAGAAAAGGAAGACCCTACTATCACCCCACTTCCCTCCCACAATAAATGGGGGAAATGGGGGTCCTCCGAACAGTACAGTAAAATATGTCAGATAGGTGTAAACTCCTGCAGTAGTTTGGAAACAATATTCTCGGAGGCATATCACATTCCTCAATGATTAACCAGTCCAATGAATTCAGGTTACTCCCACTATTGTGTTATATGTAGATGTCACCCAGGGTCCCACCAGGCGAGGACTTTATTTCGTCTTTTTGCATCATGAGCCAAAACTAGTTCATGCTGTACACATTTATACATTTTGATGTCATGGACAGAACAGTGGCCCCCATCACACCATGGCTGACACCTAAAGCCTATCATTCTGTGTGCACACACATTAGATACATGCAAATTTTCCGTCTGCTTTCCAGTCAAAAATCATCCTAAAGTAGAAGCAAAGCAAATCAGAGTTTACCAAATCTCATCCCTGGTGGGTAAAGGATGAAAAAACAGTGTCGTCGACCTGTGATGCAGATTTTAGATTTGCAGTATATTTACGCTGTAGATTCACAAAACAGATGATTTTACGTTTTGCATTTCATATGCTAAAATCTGCAGTAAAAATTGGAGTATTTGCAGGAAAATACTTGTCTTCATGCATTTTCTCCCCTCATTCACTTGAATCAGAGAAAAACGCTGACAGAATTGACACGCTGCAGGTTTGATTCTGCTTCAAATCTCCAGGGAACAAAAAGCAGCGTTGCCTGAGACTCAGACATATAAATCCTTCTCTGGTACTGGCATATGCTGCAACGTATGACCCTACCCTATCACTGTTAGACGGGGACTTCATGATGGAATGGAGTTGCCTTTGCTTCTCGTTGCATTTCCCTATTGGTGAGAAAGTTGCACATTGGTATCTCCGTACTGTAGAAAACCATTGTGACTCCGAGACGGTGCGGAGTCTGTAAATGCAGAAATGATGACATAGTACAGACTAGACGAGTACATTAACCTCCTCCACATAAACCATGTGTCATATTCTTTATTGTTTTAGATGTCTTGGTTTGGTTCTAAGCCGTCTCCTAAAGGTACGTCCGCCCATCGATTTCCAAGCCAAGGACACCCTGGTCTTAAGTGGACAGAACTCTGGAAAATGAACTTCTATTGACTGCACTTTCTATGAAAAGATAAAGGTTTCCGTGTGTCCTGACCACTCGCTATGAAGCTTTTCTGACTAGTCTACAATCCGGGTATCTCGGTGCTGACTTCTTTGGTTTGGGTGGATGATTAACCCACACAGAAATGACAACCACTGTACATACAATCCTATGCAATGCAAGATGATTCCTGTACTGTTCCTTTACTGCACATGAGCAGCAGTAGAGCGTCTGACTCCAGTCATGGCCTCAAATCTCAACACTTTGGAAGGATTTTATTTCCGTGTTTTGTCTGTTTCTTTCAAAGGGCTTTTGACAGATTTGAGTAGTCGTTTATGGCACAAAGGTACTTTACGGTGTTTTATATGGGCCTTGCTTTTCTATTCCATTTTTCCTCTGAGGCATTTGTTGCAATGTCTCAAATCATAATCAGATTTTATATAAATGGGGAAAGCTCCTGCACTAGGACGGGACTGTAGAAATGTCATTCTTCTTTACCATTCCTGGCACATGTAACCTGGAGGGAATATTCGAGGGGTAATTGTAGTGTTTTAAAACTTGCTTCACTTTACAGAACGTTTAGCTGAAAAGATGGTTTTGTTCTTCAGACCCGGCAGCAGTCAGGGGACCTCCAATAAAATCCATCGAGTGAGAGACCACAAACAAGTATGTGCTCAGGGCGGTGCAAAAACGATCAGAGCAGAATTACAAGGGAAGGGTTATGGATTCTGCATTGTTTGCCTTCTGTAGCTTGTGCACAATGAGTTACCTGACAGTCAATCAGTGAGTTTGGTCTTGGAGGAAAGTTGTATTTCTAAGCTTCTCATTGCTGAGTTATGATTCCAACGCTGAACTTTGTGGCCATAAAGCAGCTGCGAGGAACTTACTGAAGATGAGAGTTATGAACTTACCAATTCTCAGCTCATTCTGCAGCCAGCAATAGATAATGCACCACACGAGCTATGAAAGGCCGAAAGTGCAACGTTTCGATGTAAACCCAATTGCAAAATATGTTTTTAAGCCAAATACATGCATTTAAGTAAAAAATAATTTCCACACAGTGCCCAGATTATTCAAACCATTTTTAAAGGGAATCTGTGACCAGTTTTTTTCATCCCTTCTGAGACCAGTAAAATGCTCCGATAATCTTATGAGAGACCCTGAGTCCAGCGATGTGTCACTTACTGAGCTGCTTGCTGTGATTTTGATAAAATTACTGTTTTCTCTGCTGCAGATTTATCATTTAAGTTCTATATATCTGCCCACACCACTGATTACAGAATCCTGGACAAAGTGCCTCAGTGTCCGCGCTGCTGCTCCGAGACCAAAGACACACAGACACAGGAATGTCTGGATCAGCGATAGCCTTTATTTTCCGACGTGTTTCGGAGCCTCCTCCCGAGCTCCTTCCTCAGGGGAGGATGTTCCCTGAGGAAGGAGCTCGGGAGGAGGCTCCGAAACGCGTCGGAAAATAAAGGCTATCGCTGATCCAGACATTCCTGTGTCTATGTGTCTTTAGTCTCGGAGCAGCAGCGCGGACACTGAGGCACTTTGTCCAGGATTCTGTATTACAACCACGGTCACCGTTGGGAGTGCGGTCCCTGCAGCAGCTGCTTGTACGCTATTCTACCAGTTGTGGGTTTCACAACTGACAAAGGTGAGCAATTCCACATCGATAAGCGAAAGTGTATCATTGAGATAAGACCCTATTGCGCATTCTTTCGTTCACACACCACTGATTGGCAGCTTTCTGTGTATAATCCCGCCCACACCACTGATTGGCAGCTTTCTGTGTATAATCCCGCCCACACCACTAATTGGCAGCTTTCAGTGTATAATCCCGCCCACACCACTGATTGGCAGCTTTGTGTATAATCCCGCCCACATTACTGATTGGCAGCTTTCTGTGTATAATCCCGCCCATATTACTGATTGGCAGCTTTCTGTGTATAATCCCGCCCACATTACTGATTGGCAGCTTTCTGTGTATAATCCCGCCCACATTACTGATTGGCAGCTTTCAGTGTATAATCCCGCCCACACCACTGATTGGCAGCTTTCTATGTACACTGTAGTCAGTGGAGGGGGCGAGGTTATACACAGCTCATGATTATGCAAATGACCAAGAAGTCCTCTAAAGATAAATTCAATGTTACTCAGCTGGAAATGATCAAAACTACTGTGATCAGCCCAGTAAGGGACACACCACTTGAATCAGGATCTTTGGTTCTAGATTACGCTGCTCTCAGATTTGGGAGCAAAAACCTGGTGACCGATTCCCTTTAACCCCTTCCTGACATTGGACGTACTGGTACATCGTATGTTGCTGTGCGTTCTTGTGAATGGACACATCGGTACGTCCTGGCGATTTTGTGACCGCAGGAGCTGTGCACGTGCGATTGCCGCCGGGAACTCAGCTTAACCCCTTCACTCCCAAGCCTGGTTTTCACCTTCCTGCCCGGCCAACACGTTCAATTCTGGGGCTTCAACAGATCCCAATGATTCTGAGATTGTTTTTTGGTGACATATTGTATTTCATGTTAATGGTAAATTTTGGTCAATATAATTTAAGTTTTATTCATGAAAATATCAAAAATTTGACAAAAACAATTAAAAAATGTAGCAGTTTTCAAAGTCAGAATTTTTATACTGTTAAAGCAGAGAGCGTATCACTGCGTACGTGTCGGCTCCTTATCAGCCTCGTTTTTTTGGAAGGTTTGTAGCATTTACTCCTGTTACTTTTAAGAAAATGCAAAATTTTAGGGTAAAGTAACATTTTTGTGGAAAAAAGTAAATGTTTGTTTTTTCTTTCCACATTGCTTTAGATCCTGTGAAGAAGCAGCTGAAGGGTTAATACTCTTTCTGGCTGTGGTTTGAGGGGGGCAGTTTTTGGATTGGTGTCACTTTTGGGTGTTTTCGGTCACATCGGCTCCTCAGTCACTTCACGTGATTTGGTCCCAAAAGAAAAATTGTGTAAATTTTGTTGGATAATGGGAAATTGCTGATGATGTTTGGACTCTTCTAACTTCCTAAAGAAGAAAAGAAAAAGATGTTTCCAGAATGATGCTGACATAGAGCCGACACGGTACAGGGTGGGCCATTTATATGGATACACCTAAATAAAGTTGGATCCAAAATGGCCGCCATGGTCACATCGCCTCTGGAAAAGTTTCCCCCCCTCCCATATACTAATGTGGCACAAACAGGAAGATGATATCACCAATTGTCCCCATTTAGGTGCATCCATATAAATTGCCCCCCCTGTAGATTTCCCACCCTGTATTTTGTGTAACATTACTCTCTGGGTTAAGGGCATAAAAATTTATAGGCTTGAAAATTGCGAAAGTTTCAAAATCTTTGCCAAATTCTGATGTTTTCCCAAATAAACATACAGAAATTTAATCTAAATTTACCACTAACATGAAATATGTCACAAAAAATATATATAATCACTGGGGTCTGATGAAGCCTCCTAAAGTGACACTGGTCAGAAACAAATGGCCGAGTCATGAAGGCGACCACAGGCTCAGGGGATAGGAAATTAATTGTCTTAAGGTACCGTCACATACGGCAATATTGCAGGCAATGTCACTGGCAATTTGCTGGTTGCAGTGAAATCATGGACACATTGTTCTATCTTGTTGCTGTGTACAAATGTAACAATGTGTCCATGATTTCACTGCAACCAGTAAGTTACCAGTGAAATTGCTAGCAATATTGTTGCATGTGACGGTACCTTAAGATTTGTCCTTGCAGCAGCTCCGCTCTGCAGGCCTGGTCTGGTATTGCAGCTCTTCCCTACTTCCACTCTTTAGCGGGTGAGAACTTGTTTTCTGCCATGTCTGTGATTGAGGGTATAAGGTTATATTTCCACATCTACGGTTGATGCTCACATCAGGGAGAGGGACAACATTGTAATAGCAGATGGTACAAAGCTTTGCTTTGGCTTTCTCCATTGAAAGACAACTTCCCATCTGTAATGGAGCCGTCTTCAGGTATAAATTAAAGCTTGGGGGAGTCAGCTGCATTATTTTCTGAAAAAACCTCTTGTCCACAATGAGAAATCTGACTCTTTGGTAACTGCAAAACCGCAGAACAATGGATGATAGTATGGTGAGGACCATGGTATAGAGAAGACGACTCTGACATTACACACAACTGGACATCTGCAGAAGGGGAAACATAAAAGGCCACTCAATAGTAAATTATGGGATGAAGTATAATGTAACTCAACAATTTTTTGTGAAGTATTAAACTACTTGGTCTAATCCACCACAATGCACTTTATTGGTACGTGGAGCATCGTGGGTGTTGTACGGTTGCACGTCATTGTTATCTGCTTTCTTGACTGTGTCTGTGGTGCATTTCCAGGATGAACACTTATATTTTTAGGATTTTTCATCATTGCAGTAAACCTCAATGTAAGATTTAGAGATAATGTTACCAAATTGGGTGCCTGGACGTAGATCAGATCTAAACTGGATGAGTCTGTCCATACACAGCTATTGACCAGGAGAACCTTTAAAATAGTTTCATACTTTTTAAAGAGGACCTGTTGCCCCTCTGGTGCAGGGCAAACTAAATTCAGCACTGAATGCAGCTGTCTGCTGCCTTCAGGGAAGGGGTCCCCCATGTCTCTAGCCCTCCTGTAAGCTTTAAAAAAGACATTAGAAAACTTACAACTAAGTAGTCTAATGGGTGGGACCTTATTAAGAGGTCCTGAGTGCTGGCACAGTCCTCCAGCCTCCCCCTTCTATGTCTCTGCGCCGCCTCCTGTTCTGCTGGCTCTGCCCTCCTCTCCTGCTCTCTGTCACTCAACCTGCCGCACAGAGCTTGGTCAGAGCGGCTGCAAAGCATTTGGCCTGACATCAGCAGCAGAACCCGCAATGTTTATGCTTTATTCAGAGAGCAGGAGAGGAGGGCAGAGCCGGCAGAACAGGAGGCAGCGCAGACAGGGAGGACTGTGCCAGCAGTCAGGACCTCTTAATAACATCCCACCCAGACTACCTCTTATCTGTAAGGTTTCTAATGTCTTTTTTAAAGCTTATAGGGGGGCTAGAGCCATGGGGGACTCCTTACCTGAACACAGCAGACATGCTGAATTTAGTGCTGCATTTAGTTTGCCCGGCAGCAGGGGGGCGACAGGTCCTTTTTAAGGTTGAAGGTAGACTTAAAGTCCATCAGGTTCAATCTATAACCTAAAATGATGATCCACAGGAGGCAAAAACAACAGATTACTATAAAACAAAGCTACAACTTCTGACAAAACTGCCAACTGGTTGATGTTGGGCAGCGATCGTCTGCTTTCCCACCATTCAGAACGCAATGAATACTTATAGATGTAATCAGGGCAGGAGGAAGGTGGTCTGCAAAGAATTAATTGTGTAGTGGCAGCTTATTTGGGGTATTCTTATTTCAGACATTTATAAGATACTCACAGGAATGAGGATGTTATTATGTTCTGTTCCTTTAAATGAGGTTTATACATTAGATTGCATCGACTTGTCATAGGGTTCCTTGACAAAGCACAACTCGAAAAAAAGGGGAGAAGGGGGAGCGCACTAAGAGGTGGTAAATAAGGGACACCAGCAAAATAACTAAGGTAGTCCACTCACCTGAATAGGTTGTGAGAGTCACAACCGCCTTGAAACGCCTGGCCGCTGCAGATCCTGTAAAGCAGATGAACAATGAAGGAGAAGAAGACCGGGATTTGTCCGCACTTGACCACAAGGGAAAACAAGGATGCACACAACTCTTTATTCATTTACGGAACACACAAAAGCCAACGCGTTTCGTAGCCTCCACTTCATCAGGGCATCAATGTTTCCCTTCTTCTCCTTCATTGACAAAGCACAGAAAGCCCAGAGACCGGGAGCCTGACTCCTCCTGATGTAAAATAGGCCAATACCACAGTCTTCCATGTCTGAATTAAATACTGGCACTTTTCGTGAATCAATATGTAAGAACCGAATGGGAACTTGACATACACATAGAAGAAATCAAATAATCAGTTTATGTGAAATAATTTGGACATAGACTTGAGGAGAATGTATTGGGAGATGCAGGACTGCGTGAAGTTGGAGAGTGTATCGGGGGACGCAGGAGTGCGTGGAGAGTGTATCGGGGGACGCAGGAGTGCGTGGAGAGTGTATCGGGGACGCAGGAGTGCGTGTAAAGTGTATCGGAGGACGCAGGAGTGCGTGGAGAGTGTATCGGGGGACGCAGGAGTGCGTGGAGAGTGTATCGGGGGACGCAGGAGTGCGTGGAGAGTGTATCGGGGGACGCAGGACTGCGTGGAGAGTGTATCGGGGGACGCAGGACTGTGTGGAGAGTGTATCGGGGGACGCAGGACTGTGTGGAGAGTGTATCGGGGGATGCAGGAGTGCGTGGAGAGTGTATCGGGGGACGCAGGAGTGCGTGGAGAGTGTATCGGGGGACGCAGGAGTGCGTGGAGAGTGTATCGGGGGACGCAGGAGTGCGTGGAGAGTGTATCGGGGGACGCAGGACTGCGTGGAGAGTGTATCGGGGGACGCAGGAGTGCGTGGAGAGTGTATCGGGGGACGCAGGACTGTAGGGCCATGTTCTTCAACAGTGAACTTGCTGCACCTTTTTGCCTTAGTTTTTTTGTGTGTGATACAGTTCAAGCAAAGCGGATGTGTTTTCATGACAAAGCCTTCCTATTGTGCAGCCCATCCCTCCTCAAGCTTCTGTAACAGAGCAGGTTTAAGTGCGGGATCCTAGCATTTTTCCACTAAAAATGTATAAAGGAAAACCCTGCAATGATCTGTGCATTCACCAGCAGAAAAAAAGCAGCATTTGTGCTTCTGGGAACGTGGCCTAATGGTAACAAATAGAAATGAGTCATGTGAGGGCTGCAAGATCAAGTCCTGAGCCTCATGCTGTTCAGCTCTTCAGCGCTCCGCCACGTCATGGCAACATATGATGGAGGCAGATTCTGAACACACGGGAGTAATGTTTTCTATGATTTGACTCTGAACCACTTTACTTTATGGTAATAATTTGTGCATCTAGAGAGCTGTCAATTACTGCATGTAATCGGAGAGAGCCGGACTCCCCGTTTTTCTGTAGGAACCCTATCTGTATTTTCCTGTTTAGGCTACCTTCACATTACGATTTTTAGGGAGCCGATGCTGTCCGATATAAATCGGACAGCATCGGCTCCCTTCTGATGCCTGGAATCGGGTGCCAAATAGGCACCCGATTCCGGCATAAAATCGTTCCCTGCGGGGTGAAGAAAAGAAAAAAAAAAAGTTTATTCTCACCTCCCCCCGAGCCCCCGCCGTCTTCCGCCATCTTCTTGGAGGCTCCCGGTGGCTCTCGCAGGCTGCCGGTGTCAGCAGAGCGCTTCCTCTGCTGTTCAGGACCTGCGGTGATGTCACAGTCACGTGACCGCGGGTTCACCATGGTAACCCGCGGTCACATGACTGTGACATCACCGCAGGTCCTATAAGGCAGAGGAAGCCCTATGCTGACACCGGCAGCCTGCGGGAGCCACCGGGAGCCTCCAAGAAGATGGCGGGAGACGGCGGGGGCTCGGGGGAGGTGAGAATAAACTTTTTTTTTTTTTTTTTAACACTTGTGCTCCTAGTTAGGAGCAGTTTTACTGTACTGAGCATGCTCAGTACAGTAAAACGGGGTCCGAGGAGACATAGATGTTTCCTCGGACCCTTCTCCATAGGGCCCCATGTTATAGGGATCGGACCTAATCGGATGTGCACTAAATGCCATCCGATTTGGTCCGATCCGAGTCTGTCAGATTTTATTATCGGTGCAAAAATCGGTGCAGGCTCCGATTTTAGCACCGATAATAAAATCGGACAGAATCGGATCGGACCAAATCGGATGGCATTTAGTGCACATCCGATTCGGTCCGATCCCCATAGGGATACATGGGGTCCGAAAATCGGTCCGATGCTGTCCGATTTTTTTCGGACAGCATCGAAAATGCGAAAATCGTTATGTGAAAGCAGCCTTAAACGCTAACTCCTAAAAAAGAAAAAATCTAGATTGTGAGGTCGTCACGTTCCCTTTTTTGCCTCTTGTTCTGTGATGACCAGTTTTCATTCTCCCAATGGTTAATGAATGCTTTTATCTGTTTTAATACAATTAACTAAAGTTTTTGTTTGTTTTTACACAAAGAAAGACTAATTGTAGACATTGTATAGGGAGACCCTTACATAGTAAGATGAGCCCTTAAAGGGCACCTAATGCTGCTGATACCTTTCCTCAGCAAGCCTTGGGTTCTAGAGTATACTAATAAGTATTACATAACCGTGTCGAGTCTTCTGTAATCATTCATCCTCTGCTTTGACTCGCCTTGTTTTTATTCATTTCACGCTGTTGCCATTATCACAGTGCTTTGATAACTTGGGACTTGAAGTCTTCAATAAAATGGCGCTGAGTCTGTGCATGCGCACACCACGGTCTTCAGTGCCATTTTGTTGAAGACGCCATAGTGAAGTATAGTGAATTTTTCAGGACATCATAGGTTTCAGTATGCCGTCTTCAATTAAAACTGACTTCAGCACCATTTAATTGACGTGTTCAAGTCCCATGTCTCCAAAACACTGCAATAAATGATGGCATTTTGGTTCACTTGAACATTGCTTACTCGGTGAGAAAGCCTCAGATTTCTCAAGGTATACTATATATACTATATTTTAATCAGCATCACAGCGCCATTAGCACTAGATTACAACACACAAACCTGATAGATTCACTTTAAAGAGAATTGTCTGTAAATATGACTTCGTAAACAAGGCTGTGGAGTCTGAGCTGGTGTAAAATGGAACGACTACGACTCCTAAAATACATAATACATTGGGTTCAGTAATACAATGCAATCTATGCTGAATATTATGAATTATTATATTCTAAATATAAATATATATTCTTGTATCATAATAATGATTACAGCCTGATGTTCACGTAACACAGTAAATGTATCACACATGAGCAATGTATGAGGGAGTCGGAGGTTTGGCTCCACAGCCCTGTAAGTAACTAATGACCCTCTATCACACTCCTTATTATCTTCCAGTAATGATCTACACACTCCAGCCGTGAACTCCAGGTCAACTACACGAACAAACTGGATGAGGGAAAATAGGTTTATGGCAAATCGACACTTTTTTGCCACATTCTGTATGCAGGGGCCTATGATCACATTTAGTTTGTTTGGTCTAAGCTCTCAGCTAAAGATCTGTGAAAAAATCTATTGTGAGCCTTTGGGTGTCCGGTAATGGAAAGCTTGTTAGACCCACAGCTGCTCCTCCTGATTTTACACATATGCTCATGGAGAGTAATTGATGAGTGTGGAGCATGGACAGTCTGGAGAAACACTGAGCAGCTTGTAGGGGCATCCATAGAAATGTACATGATTGAACAATGTTTTTTCCCATGACAGCTCTGAGAAATGAATATTAACTGCTTAAAGGGCCAGTATCAATCATTGGCTCCTCGTGTTGGTGATAGTAAACATTCATAGCTTTAATCAGATAATTACTTTCTTCCCCAGATTTATCCATTACTTCAGCATTTTTCAAACAGAAAATCCAGAGAAGATGTGATGCACTATAAATTCTACATCTTTATTTTTTTATGAACTGTGTATGATGCTGTATATAGGCTATAAATGATGTACATAGTCTTATTTAATTTGCAGTGCAGTACTGATTAAACAGTAGCGTTCTCAGTTTTGGGGATCTGGGGCTGTGTGATGTTTTCAGTGTTTGTATCTTGTATCTTTGTTATTGATTATATCATTTTGATGTAGATCTTTTGATCACCTGTTATTGCATTTTTTTGTATATATTTTAGATTGTATTTTCAGAAAATAGGTTGCACAGGTTCAAAAATAGTAAAAAGAACAATACAACACATGCTCTTACAAACTGAGTGATTATATGTATATAGCACAGGGTTATATGACTTGTTCATCCTTATTCAAAAAGAGCTGCAACACGGCAGAGTATAAAGTAAGATTATAGAATAAGTTTAAAGAGAAAGAGGGGAGTAGAAAGAGGGATGAAAGACGGAAGGCGAAGAGGAATAGAAACTGGGAAGGGAGGGATATTTCGCACATGAGGCAGAGACCTATCATCAACCGAGGGTCGGAGAGCAAAACTACTGCAAGCATCTCTGGCTTGGACCTTTGAACTATTCGACGTCTTGTGTGGCAGAGAGCAAAAGTGGACCACTTCAGAATAAAGGTCCCCTCCCACTTTTATTCTGAACTGGAGGAGAGATCAGCACAGAGCGGCCATGTCTAATTGGGTCAGATCATGGTAATTTGAATTTTTTCTTTGTGTCTGCGAAACTCCCTATTAGGAGGTAACGTATGAAATAAGTGTCGGGATTGTAAATCTCTCCAGCAGCCTTAAAAAGGCGTAGCATTCAGTGTGGAGAGGTCATTTAGAGAAGGCCAATCCGTACTTTCACTCCAGCCGCTCCTTGAGTGCATTCAGGTTTTAAAGATGGAGTCATCCAGAGCAGGGCCAGATTTCAGGTAACTAATGATTGGCGTCAAGGCTGAGTTGATCGGTTTAATACAATGGATCCTTTCATCATCACAATAATATAACGTAGGACATATGGTTGGGTGGGATTTCAAGCTGCTCGATGTGACTCCTGCTGCCAAAGGAAGGATGTGCAAAGGGTGAAGGGAAAAAAGTCTGCTTTGTCTCAATCCAAGATTTATTATTTTCATTTCTGCACCAATCAGTAAAGGCCCAGTTACACGACACGACGTTGAAATGATCTCGGGGGCACGCGGTCGTTTTTGACATAATTTCAACATCGCTGGTGAGATATCACATGTATAGATATTATGAACAATTCACCAACGATGTAGTGAGCAGGTATTGATTGCACAACCCAGTGAACGATCCCTGCTCATTGCTATGAGTGGGCAAAGTCGTCCAGGACACCGTTATCGCATTGTCACACGAGCGATGCAGCAGGTTGCTGGAGTTGAGATCATCAGGTTTTACAGCAACGATTTATTGTAGTAACTTGCCAGAGTCACATGCAACTAGGTCAGGTCGCAACGACGTCACTGGTACGCCTCCAAACCCGTGACGTATCAGCGATGTCGTTAACTATGTGGTGCCGTGTAACGGGGCCTTTACATGCACCAGGTGATTATATAAGTGATAGAGGCATCTGGTAGGCTAACGTCTCCATTATTGTGGATCTAGACAGAATAGAGCTTTTGAGTCTAGGACCCCTCCCTGCCCAGATGAACGTATTTTGAACCAAGCTTATTGTTCTTAAACATTAGGAAGGTATTTCTATAGGGAGCATCTGTAACAAGTATAGAATATGTGGCAGGATGTTAATTTTGAATATCTGGCATCTCCCAAAGCACGTGAACATAGCCTTTGCCCATCTCTCACAGTCTGCTCGAATGGAGGAAATCAGATTTTGGAAATTACTTTGGAATTGCAATTGCAGATTCACTGTCAGATATAAATAAAATTATTATTACCGCCAACATATTCCACAGCACTTTACAATTCAGAAAACACAAGTATTTAAGGGACTGAGAGGATCATTTTTTATTATTTATTTATAGAGCACCATTGATTCCATGGGTTACATTAAAAATACAATGAACAAACTAAGTGACAGACTGGTACAGAGGAGAGAGAGGACCCTGCCCCAGTGGGCTTACATTCTACAGGGCAATGGGGAGGGAGACAGTAGGCTGGGTCTGCTCTGGTGATGATGGAGCGTCGGGTCGAGTGGTGGTGAGGTGGCACAGTGGTTATTGCAGGTTGTACACTTCTGTTGGACAAAAGGCCGTATTGCCCGTGCTGCCGTCAAGTACAATGGATCATCTGGGTATAAAGATCTTTATTCTTCCGACATTCCCTGAGGAAGGAGCTTGGTTAGAGCAATGAAACGCGTCGGAAGAATAAAGATCTTTATGCCCAGATTATCCATTGTTCTGGTGGTACTTGACGGCAGCGCGGGCAATACGGCATTTTGTCCAACAGAAGTAATCTTCTCCCCACGGTTCTCCGTGAAAGTTCAGCCCTGCAGCAGCTGTTTTACAGGTAATCATACTGGTTGGGGGTGACACAACCGCACCAGGTGTGCAGTTTACACTCATTATCCACCTCATCTCATTATTTTAGAGATAAGACCCTATTGTGCATTATCATATCTACAGATTGCAGGTTCTTGGCTGTTCTGAAGAGATGGGTTTTTAGGTTCCGAGTGTAGGGGATAGTCAGATGTTTTGAGGTGCAGAATTCCAGAGGTTGGGGGATGCTCGGGCAAAGTCTTGCAAGTGGTGAGATGAGGAACATTCAAGTGTGGAGGAAAAAAGCAGGAGGTCTTGGGAGGATCGAAGATTACGAGTTGCATGATATCGGGAGATTAGTTCAGAGATATATGGGGCAGACAGATTACTAACATTGACTTACAAAGCCATATGCAGTTTGAATTGGATACACTGGGGAATTGGGAGCCAGTGGAGAGATTTGCAGAGGGGAGAAGTGGAGGAGCAGCGACTTGGATTAGTTGGGCAACAGAGTTAAGGACAGCTTAGGAGAGGAGCAAGAGTGTTAGCAGGAGGCCACAGAGGAGGCGGTTGCAGTAGTCGAGACGGGAGATGATGAGGGCATGCACTAGTAGTTTAGCAGATTGAGGGTTGAGGACGGATTCTGGAAATATTTTTGAGTTGGAGGTGACAGGAGGTGGCGAGGGCTTAGATGTCCGTTATGAAGGACAAGACAGTCAAAAGCTACTCCGAGCCAGTGGATTTCAGATGTGAGAGAGAGTGTGATGCCATATACTGTGATAGATCAGGTAGGGAAGGTACAAGGATGGAGGAAAGATAATGAGTTTGGATGTATCCATGTTGAGCTGTAAGAAGAGAAAGGTGAAGGAGGATATGGCTGATAGACACTCTGAGATTCTGGACAGCAGAGAGGTGACATCTGGGCCAGAGAGGTAGATCTGAGTGTCGTCAGCATAAAGGTTGTATTGAAAGCCATGGGAGTTTATGAGTTGTTGACTTCTGCATCCGAAATTCATCCCCCTTCCGGGGTGATCATGATAAATTTAGCCACAAATGCCCCTAGCTTGAACCTAAACAACCCCATGTCAAACTGCAACCTGAACACCGCTCCCTACTGTAATCCCAGCTGCTCCATCCCCCTGAGTGACGCAGGACTGAACCCTTGATTGTCTGATTCACTGGGAAATTCATTGTCTAGTCATTCCTATTACAAAGTTTAAAACTGAAGGCTAAGCCTCCAATTAACTGGTCTATCTTACTAAAGACAACTTATCACCCACTACCTCCCTATCCCTCAATAATATCTTACCTCGTCTTCCTCAGATCAAATTTTTTTTTTTTATTAATAATTACCCCAATAACCCCCTCTTACAATGAAACAGGAGTTAGTCACAGTCTGTACCTCTGTCCTTGATGCTACACATGGTGTTGATCACATACCTACCTCTTCTTCTCCCGTCCTGCCGCGGTGTCCACCTCTGAGGAGAGAGTCTATTGTCTAGTTGAGCCGACCGTTACACAATGTCACCGCCACTAAGACAGGGAGAAATCTCTGGCCATGCTGAATTCTTGACTCATTCATGACGCCTCCTGGCCGCCCACCATTGACCTTTATCGTAAGCCCCAAACCGGAACTACCCACTGCATCAGTGTATAAGGCCATATCCGTCAAAGTGCAGCCTCCCTTACCAAAGATCGCTTGCTATACTCTCTAAACTTAGTCCCGGCCTGCTAGATCCACTTTGTTTTTTTTGCCGCCAAAACGAACGTAATGAGACAATTTCCCACCAACTGTTCAAATAGCGCTCTATAGAGGGGACACAGTACCTGCCATATAGTGCAACTGACATACCACCCCCTACCGGACACTTAATACCACCATATAATGTAAATCCAAGACTGCTTCATACATGAAGCCTCATACTGCCATGTATTGCAAAACCCATACTGTTTGACAGAACCCGAGTACAATTTAAATACTGCTATGATCAGGACACACAATGCAGCCATGTAGCTCACCAAATGCTGCTTCCTCCAGGATACCTAATATCCCATATGCCATATACTGAGTACTGCTCACATATCCTATATACTAATATATACTATCTTGTATACACATCACTGCCCAATATCTACTGTATGCTGCTCACACGTCCTATATACTGAGCTACCCATACCCATCACTGCCCAATACCTTATACTGCTCACATATCCTATATACTGATACATATACATATCACTGGCTATATATACTGAACACTGGTCACATGTCCTTTATACTGGCATATCCTGTCCTCCATTCACAATGCCCATGTACCATAAATTAGTCACTTGTTAGGATATATTGATATATACCATCCTGTGTACACCTCCCTGGCCAATATATACTGTGTCATGGTCACGTGTCCTATATAATGCCATATATACACATCACTCCCCTGTATATATTGTATACTGGGCACATGTCCTCCCCACTAACATACGGTCCTATATACACATCGCTGCCTGATATATATTGTATTGCTCACATGTCCGCCATACTGATATATCCCGTCCTGTGTAATCATCACTGCCCCATATATACTGTATACTGCTCACATGTCCGCCATACTGATATATACCATCCTGTGTAATCATCACTGCCCCATATACAGTTAGGGCCAGAAATATTTGGACAGTGACACAAGTTTTGTTATTTTAGCTGTTTACAAAAACATGTTCAGAAATACAATTATATATATAATATGGGTGTTGAAAGTGCACACTCACAGCTGTAATATGAGAGTTTCGGTGAAATCGGAGAAAGGGTTTAGGAATCATAGCTCTGTAATGCATAGCCTCCTCTTTTTCAAGGGACCAAAAGTAATTGGACAATGGACTCTAAGGGGCTGCAATTAACTCTGAAGGCGTCTCCCTCGTTAACCTGTAATCAATGTAATCAGGGGTGGATTCCAGGTGTGTGGTTTTGCATTTGGAAGCTGTTGCTGTGACCAGACAACATGCGGTCAAAGGAACTCTCAATTGAGGTGAAGCAGAACATGAGAGATAGCAGACATGCTTGGAGTAGCAAAATCAACAGTTGGGTACATTCTGAGAAAAAAGGAATTGACTGGTGAGCTTGGGAACTCTAAAAGGCCTGGGCGTCCACGGATGACAACAGTGGTGGATGATCGCCACATACTTTATTTGGTGAAGAAGAACCCGTTCACAACATCAACTGAAGTCCAGAACACTCTCAGTGAAGTAGGTGTATCTGTCTCTAAGTCAACAGTAAAGAGAAGACTCCATGACAGTAAATACAAAGGGTTCACATCTAGATGCAAACCATTCATCAATTCCAAAAATAGACAGGCCAGAGTTAAATTTGCTGAAAAACACCTCAAGAAGCCGCTCAGTTCTGGAAAAGTATTCTATGGACAGATGAGACAAAGATCAACCTGTACCAGAATGATGGGAAGAAAAAAGTTTGGAGAAGAAAGGGAACGGCACATGATCCAAGGCACACCACATCCTCTGTAAAACATGGTGGAGGCAACGTGATGGCATGGGCATGCATGGCTTTCAATGGCACTGGGTCACTTGTGTTTATTGATGACATAACAGCAGACAAGAGTAGCCGGATGAATTCTGAAGTGTACCGGGATATACTTTCAGCCCAGATTCAGCCCAATGCTGCAAAGTTGATTGGACGGCGCTTCATAGTACAGATGGACAATGACCCCAAGCATACAGCCAAAGCTACCCAGGAGTTCATGAGTGCAAAAAAGTGGAACATTCTGCAATGGCCAAGTCAATCACCAGATCTTAACCCAATTGAGCATGCATTTCACTTGCTGAAATCCAGACTTAAGACGGAAAGACCCACAAACAAGCAAGACCTGAAGGCTGCAGCTGTAAAGGCCTGGCAAAGCATTAAGAAGGAGGAAACCCAGCGTTTGGTGATGTCCATGGGTTCCAGACTTAAGGCAGTGATTGCCTCCAAAGGATTCGCAACAAAATATTGAAAATAAAAATATTTTGTTTGGGTTATGTTTATTTGTCCAATTACTTTTGACCTCCTAAAATGTGGAGTGTTTGTAAAGAAATGTGTACAATTCCTACATTTTCTATCAGATATTTTTGTACAACCCTTCAAATTAAACGTTACAATCTGCACTTGAATTCTGTTGTAGAGGTTTAATTTCAAATCCAATGTGGTGGCATGCAGAGCCCAACTCGCCAAAATTGTGTCACTGTCCAAATATTTCTGGCCCTAACTGTATAGTGTCAGTGTACAGGTGATGCAGAGATCCCCAGTGACATTATACACAGGAGCTCAGTATATAGTGTCAATGTACAGGTAATGCAGTGATCCCCAGTGACATTATACACAGGAGCTCAGTATATAGTGTCAGTGTACAGGTGATGCAGAGATCCCCAGTGACATTATACACAGGAGCTCAGTATATAGTGTCAGTGTACAGGTGATGCAGAGATCCCCAGTGACATTATACACAGGAGCGCTGTATATAGTGTATAGTGTGCGTGGATAGGTAATACACCTACTCACCACAGCTGTATCTTGTCATTCATCTTCAGGTTTCTTCCCCTGTCGCAGACAAATATCACGTCTTCTAGCCAGGACTCATCTCTGCAGAAAATAACACAGTTATCTACTGTATAAAGCTGATCACTTCCATAGCACATTCCACACTTTTCCCAAGATTTCTACACTACATCAAACGACCAAAAAAGCGACATCGTGCCGCCTCGCACAGTAACAAGGCCTCCCTTTGGTTCCCCTCGTGGAAAAGTAAATTATATTACAGCAGTAATAATGTCGCCTGATTGGCCCCTACAGTAAATATGTCCCCACTTCCCACCGTAAACCAATACTGTATGTTCCTCATTCTGGCCCCCATATAGTAATAACGTCTTGGGCCCCCATGTTCCCCCATTCTAGGTCCCCAGACGGACATGACACCTTCTCCAGCCATCTACATAGATTACAACAAAGACACATCTGACATCTCACATTTCCAGCCCGATCTATTCCCAAACTGCACAAACTCCTCATCCTACTGATCCCCCAGCCATTGCTGCTGTCCCTATTACTGCACATGCTGCGTGGTACAAAAACAGCGCTCCTCTTACTGCCCCACATAATATTGTCACCACTGTGCCCTCCACATAGTAATACCACCACTGAAATGGGTGCACAGAAATGTGATGATAGATATTTCATGCTAAGTATAAGGTTATAGGGGAGATGAAGATTTTGGTGCTTGAGAGATGGGTGCACAGAAATGAGATGATAGATATGTCACGTGAAGTATAGGGTTAGGGTTATAGGGGGAGACGAAGATTTTGGTGCATGGTGCTTGAGAGATGGGTGCACAGAAATGTGATGATAGATATTCCACGTTAACTAAGAGGTTATAGGGGAGATGAAGATTACGGTTAGGGGTTAGGGTTATAGGGGGAGACGAAGATTTTGGTGCATGGTGCTTGAGAGATGGTGCACAGAAATGTGATGATAGATATTTCACGTTAAGTATAAGGTTATAGGGGGAGATGAAGATTTTGGTGCTTGAGAGATGGGTGCACAGAAATGAGATGATAGTTATGTCACGTGAAGTATAGGGTTATAGGGGGAGACGAAGATTTTGGTGCATGGTGCTTGAGAGATGGGTGCACAGAAATGTGATGATAGATATTTCACGTTAACTATAAGGTTATAGGGGAGATGAAGATTTTGGTGCTTGAGAGATGGGTGCACAGAAATGAGATGATAGATATGTCACGTGAAGTATAGGGTTATAGGGGGAGACAAAGATTATGGTGCTTGAGAGATGGGTGCACAGAAATGTGATGATAGATATTTCACGTTAACTATAAGGTTATAGGGGGAGATGAAGGTTAGGGGTTGGGGTTGGGATTAGGGTTAAGGGTTAGGGTCAGGGTTAGGGTTGGGGTTAGGGGTTAGGATTAGGGGGTTAGGGTTATAGGGGGAGACGAAGATTTTGGTGCATGGTGCTTGAGAGATGGGTGCACAGAAATGTGATGATAGATATTTCACGTTAACTAAGAGGTTATAAGGGGAGATGAAGATTACTGTTAGGGTTAGGGGTTAGGGTTATAGGGGGAGACGAAGATTTTGGTGCATGGTGCTTGAGAGATGGGTGCACAGAAATGTGATGATAGATATTTCACGTTAAGTATAAGGTTATAGGGGAGATGAAGATTTTGGTGCTTGAGAGATGGGTGCACAGAAATGAGATGATAGATATGTCACGTGAAGTATAGGGTTATAGGGGAGACGAAGATTTTGGTGCATGGTGCTTGAGAGATGGGTGCACAGAAACGTGATGATAGATATTTCACGCTAACTATAAGGTTATAGGGGGAGATGAAGGTTTGGGGTTAGGGTTAGGGGTTAGGGGTTAGGGGGTTAGGGTTAGGGGGTTAGGGTTATAGGGGGAGACGAAGATTTTGGTGCATGGTGCTTGAGAGATGGGTGCACAGAAATGTGATGATAGATATTTCACGTTAAGTATAAGGTTATAGGGGAGATGAAGATTTTGGTGCTTGAGAGATGGGTGCACAGAAATGAGATGATAGATATGTCACGTGAAGTTATAGGGTTATAGGGGAGATGAAGATTTTGGTGCATGGTGCTTGAGAGATGGGTGCACAGAAATGTGATGATAGATATTTCACGTTAACTATAAGGTTATAGGGGAGATGAAGGTTAGGGTTAGGGTTGGGATTAGGGTTAAGGGTTAGGGGTTAGGGTCAGGGTCAGGGTGAGAGGTTAGGGTTTAGGGATGGGGTTGGGGTTAGGGTTAGGGTTTGGGGTTAGGGTAAGGGTTGGGGTTATGGTTAGGGGTTAGGGTTTGAGTTAGGGTTAGGGTTAGAGTTAGGGTTGGGGGGTTAGGGTTAGGGTTAGGGTTAGAGTTAGAGTCAGTTAGGGTTAGGGTTAGGGTTGGAGTTAGGGTTAGGGTTGGGGTTGGGGTTAGGGTTGGGGTTAGGGTTAAGGTTAGGGTTAGGGTTAGGGTTCAGGGTTAGGTAGGGTTAGGAGGGTTAGGGGTTAGGGTTAGGGTTTAGTGGGTTAGGGTTTAGGGTTAGGGTTGGGTTAGGGTTAGGTTAGGGGTTAGGGTTAGGGTTAGGGGTTAGGGTTAGGGGTTAGGGTTAGGGGGGTTAGGGTTAGGGGGGTTAGGGGTTAGGGGTTAGGGGTTAGGGGTTAGGCTTAGGGTGGGTTAGGGTTAGGGTTGGGTTATGGTTAGGGGTTAGGGTTTAGGGTTAGGGGTTAGTGGGTTTAGGGTTAGGGTTAAGGTTAGGGGTTGGGGTTAGGGTTAGGGGTTAGGGTTAGGGTTAGGGTGGGTTAGGGTTGGGTTAGGGTTAGGGGTTAGGGTTTGGGTTAGGGGTTAGGTGGTTAGAGTTAAGGTTGGGGTTAGGGTAGGGTTAGGGTAGTTAGGGTTAGGTTAGGTTTAGGGGTTAGGTAGTTAGGGTTAGGGTTAGGTTAGGTTAGGGTTAGGGTTAGGTTAGGGTTAGGGTTAAGGGTTAGGTTTGGTACAGGGTTAGGGTTACAGGGTTAGGGAAGAGTGTTAGGTGTTAGGGTTAGTGGTAAAGGGTTAGGGGTTAGGAATTTATAGGGGGAGACGAAGATTTGGTGCATGGTGCTTAGAGATGGGTGCACAGAAATGTGATGATAGATATTTCACGTTAAGTATAAGGTTATAGGGGAGATGAAGATTTTGGTGCTTGAGAAATGGGTGCACAGAAATGAGATGATAGATATGTCACATGAAGTATAGGGTTATAGGGGAGAGAAGATTGTTGGTGCATGATGCTTGAGAGATTGGTGCACAGAAATGTAGTGATAGATATTTACATTAGTTTAATAGAGGTTATAGGTGTAGATAGATATTTGGTGCTTGGTGGAGAGGGTTCTAGGGAAGACAAAGGTTAGGGTTCAGGGTTCTAGGGTGGGAAGAAGGTTGGGTTAATGAGGTGACGGTTAGGGTTAGACTGAGGGTTAGGGTTAGACAGAGGTAGGGTTAGGATTAGACTAGGGTTGTGGTTAGACAGAGGGATAGGTTAGACTGAGGGTTAGGGTTAGACTGAGGGTAGGATTAGAGTTAGGGTTAGGGTTAGACTGAGGGTAGGGTTAGGGTTAGACTGAGAGTTAGGGTTAGACTGAGGGTAGGGTTTGGGTTAGACTGAGGGTTAGGGGTAGGGTTAGGGATAGGGTTAGACTGAGGGTTAGGGTAAGA
>JARQOC010000008.1:0-27500 GCA_033576535.1 Allobates femoralis | reverse complement strand
GTTAGGGTTAGGGTTAGGGTTAGACTGAGGGTTAGGGTAAGACTGAGGGTAGGGTTAGGGTTATAGGGGAGAGACGAGGATTAGGGTTAGGGTTATAGGGGGAGACAAGGATTAGGGTTAGGGTTGGACTGAGGGTAGGGTTAGGGTTAGACTGAGGTAGAATTAGGGTTAGGGTTAGACTGAGGGTAGGGTTAGGGTTAGACTGAGGGTAGGGTTAAGGTTAGGGTTAGACTGAGGGTAGGGTTAGGGTTAGACTGAGGGTAGGGGTAGGGTTAGACTGAGGGCAGGGTTAGGGTTAGACTGAGGGTAGGGTTAAGGTTAGGGTTAGGTTAGACTGAGGGTAGGGTTAGGGTTAGACTGAGGGTAGGGTTAGGGTTAAGGTTAGGGTTAGACTGAGGGCAGGGTTAGGGGTTAGACTGAGGGTTAGACTGAGGGTAGGGTTAGGGTTAGACTGATGGTTAGACTGAGGGTAGAGTTAGGGTTAGACTGAGGGTAGGGTTAGGGTTAGACTGAGGGTAGGGTTAGGGTTAGACTGAGGGTAGGGTTAGGGTTAGACTGAGGGTAGGGTTAGGGTTAAGGTTAGGGTTAGACTGAGGGCAGGGTTAGGGTTAGAATTAGGGTTAGACTGATGGTTAGACTGAGGGTAGAGTTAGGGTTAGGGTTAGACTGAGGGTAGGTTTAGGGTTAGACTGAGGGTAGGGTTAGGGTTTGGGTTAGGGTTAGACTGAGGGTAGGGTTAGGGTTAGGCTGAGGGTAGGGTTAGAGTTAGGGTTAGACTGAGGGTAGGGTTAGGGTTAGACTGAGGGTAGGGTTAAGGTTAGGGTTAGGGTTAGGCTGAGGGTAGGGTTAGGGTTAGACTGAGGGTAGGGTTAAGGTTAGGGTTTAGGATAGGGTTAGGGGGTTAGGGTTTAGGGTAGGGTTAGGGTTATAGGGGGAGACGAAGATTTTGGTGCATGGTGCTTGAGATGGGTGCACAGAAATGTGATGATAGATATTTCACGTTAAGTATAAGGTTATAGGGGGAGATGAAGATTTTGGTGCTTGAGAGATGGGTGCACAGAAATGAGATGATAGATATGTCACGTGAAGTATAGGGTTATAGGGGGAGACGAAGATTTTGGTGCATGGTGCTTGAGAGATGGGTGCACAGAAATGAGATGATAGATATGTCACGTGAAGTATAGGGTTATAGGGGGAGACGAAGATTTTGGTTCATGGTGCTTGAGAGATGGGTGCACAGAAATGTGATGATAGATATTTCACATTAAGTATAAGGTTATAGGGGGAGATGAAGATTTTGGTGCTTGGTGGAGAGGGTTCTAGGGGAAGACAAAAGGTTAGGGTTCTAGGGGGCGACGAAGGTTGGGGTTAGGGTTAGACTGAGGGTTAGGATTAGACTAGGGGTTGTGGTTAGACAGAGGGTTAGTGTTATGGTTAGACTGAGAGTTAGGGTTAGACTGAGGGTAGGATTAGAGTTAGGCTGAGGGTAGGGTTAGGGTTAGACTGAGGGTAGGATTAGAGTTAGACTGAGGGTTAGGTTAGGGTTAGACTGAGAGTTAGGGTTAGACTGAGGGTTAGGGGTAGGGATAGGGTTAGGGTTATAGGGGGAGACGAGGATTAGGGTTAGGGTTGGACTGAGGGTAGGGTTAGGGTTAGACTGAGGGTAGGGTTAGGGTTAGGGTTAGACTGAGGGTAGGGTTAGGGTTAGACTGAGGGTAGGGTTAAGGTTAGGGTTAGACTGAGGGTAGGGTTAGGGTTAGACTGAGGGTAGGGTTAAGGTTAGGGTTAGACTGAGGGTAGGGTTAGGGTTAGACTGATGGTTAGACTGAGGGTAGAGTTAGGGTTAGGGTTAGACTGAGGGTAGAGTTAGACTGAGGGTAGGGTTAGGGTTAGACTGAGGGTAGGGTTTGGGTTAGACTGAGGGTAGGGTTAGGGTTAGACTGAGGGTAGGGTTAGGGTTAGACTGAGGGTAGGGTTAGGGTTAAGGTTAGACTGAGGGCAGGGTTAGGGTTAGACTGAGGGTAGGGTTAAGGTTAGGGTTAGACTGAGGGTAGGGTTAGGGTTAGACTGAGGGTAGGGTTAAGGTTAGGGTTAGACTGAGGGTAGGGTTAGGGTTAGACTGAGGGTAGGGTTAGGGTTAGACTGAGGGTAGGGTTAGGGTTAAGGTTAGGGTTAGACTGAGGGCAGGGTTAGGGTTAGACTGATGGTTAGACTGAGGGTAGGGTTTGGGTTAGGGTTAGACTGAGGGTAGGGTTAGAATTAGGGTTAGACTGATGGTTAGACTGAGGGTAGAGTTAGGGTTAGGGTTAGACTGAGGGTAGGGTTAGGGTTAGACTGAGGGTAGGGTTAGGGTTAGACTGAGGGTAGGGTTAAGGTTAGGCTGAGGGTAGGGTTAGGGTTAGACTGAGGGTAGGGTTAAGGTTAGGGTTATAGGGGGAGACGAAGATTTTGGTGCATGGTGCTTGAGACATGGCTGCACAGAAATGTGATGATAGATATTTCACGTGAAGTATAAGGTTATAGGGGGAGATGAAGATTTTGGTGCTTGAGAGATGGGTGCACAGAAATGAGATGATAGATATGTCACGTGAAGTTATAGGGTTATAGGGGGAGACGAAGATTTTGGTGCATGGTGCTTGAGAGATGGGTGCACAGAAATGTGATGATAGATATTTCACGTTAACTATAAGGTTATAGGGGAGATGAAGGTTAGGGTTGGGATTAGGGTTAAGGGTTAGGGTTTAGGGTCAGGGTGAGAGGTTAGGGTTTAGGGATGGGGTTAGGGTTAGAGTTAGGGGGTTAGGGTTAGGGGAGACGAAGGTTAGGGTTAAGGGTTATAGGGGGAGACGAAGATTTTGGTGCATGGTGCTTGAGAGATGGGTGCACAGAAATGTGATGATAGATATTTCACGTTAAGTATAAGGTTATAGGGGGAGATGAAGATTTTGGTGCTTGAGAGATGGGTGCACAGAAATGAGATGATAGATATGTCACGTGAAGTATAGGGTTATAGGGGGAGACGATTTTGGTGCATGGTGCTTGAGAGATGGGTGAACAGAAATGTGATGATAGATATTTCACGTTAAGTATAAGGTTATAGGTGGAGATTAAGATTTTGGTGCATGGTGGAGAGGGTTCTAGGGGGGAGACAAAGGTTAGGGTCAGGGATCTAGGTGACACAAAGGTTAGGGTCAGGGTTCTAGGGGGAGACAAAGGTTAGGGTCAGGGTTCTAGGGGGAGACAAAGGTTAGGGTTAGAGTTATAGGGGGAGACGAAGATTTTGGTGCATGGTGGAGAGGGTTCTAGGGGGAGACAAATGTTAGGGTCAGGGTTCTAGGGGGAGACAAAGGTTAGGGTCAGGGTTCTAGGGGGAGACAAAGGTTAGGGTCAGGGTTCTAGGGGGAGATGAAGATTTTGGTGCATAGTGCTTGAGGGACAGGTGCACAGAAATGAGTTAGTGGATAGATATGTCATGTGAGGGTATGGTTAGACTGAGGGTAGGGAAGGGTGAAGAATTTGGGGCTTGAAGGTTAGTGTTACACTTTGTAGGTCCCTGAGAATTAAAGACATTTGTCAAATTTAGAAACTCTTTGCACTCTTTGCATAAAGGACGCGGCACCCATAGAGGTGAAGAGCTAGTTTTCACCCCTCTACTCTGTACTTGGACATTGAGGGCTAGATCCTTTGTTGTACAGAGCGGAGCCACTCCACACCCTCATGCTCCAAGCGACCAGGCACTTCTTGTCTGTCTTCCATAAATGGGTAATGCCTTCTTCCCCACTTACAGTCGTGCATGCGCAGCAGACGGGACAAGAGCGAAGAGCTTACTGCCTAACCTGTGTGCCTAACGGACATGAAGTAAAAGAAAAAAAAATAAGAGAGAGGGGGATCACTTACCTGATTTACCTGTCACCACAGCATTTTTCATACTGTTGAAGCAAAAGAACTGAAAGCATACATGTATTGTATGAAGCAACAGAAAAAATGCATAGATATATTTTGTGGCATCACCCTTAGGTGATTCTGATATTTTGTGGTAGTCATACAGTTTATCTTTATTTTTTACAAGAGATGTTCAGTTACTAAAAAAGTAATGGATGGGTCATGACATCAGCACTACACATTATGTCCCTCCAGGTGCATTGCTAGGGTCTTAAAATATTAGGGGCCCAAGTTCCAAGGCATTCCCATCCTCTCTCCAGTGTGAGCATATATATATATATTATATATATATATATATATAATATATACACACATCACTCTCAAATTTTGAATACTTCACTTTATTGGCCCATAGTGACTTTGAACCAAGACATCATGGTCACTATGGACCAATAAAGAGAAGTATTTGAACTTTACTTGAGAGTGCTTTTTTTGATGGAATTTTGCAGCTGAAAATTTTTTGCGGGATTTTTGCACCATAATAAGTGTGTTCATTACTTTTCCTTGTTTTATTTCTCATTATTAAACATTACTAAAGTCATGGTCATCTAGGATTGTATTTATACACTGCTGAAAAAACCCCAGAAACACTTAAACAGTACAATATAACTCCATGTCAATCGCCCTTCTGTGAAGTCAACCTGTCCATTTATAAAGCAACACTGATTGTGAATCAATTTCTCCTGCTGTTGTGCAAATAGAAAATACAACAGGTAGAGCTGATAGGCAATCAGCAAGACAACCCCTATAAAGAGTGGTTCTGTAGGTGGTGGCCACACAACATTTCTTTTGCTCATCCTTTTTGGCTCTTGTTTTGATTATTTTGCATTTTTCATTCCTCTCACACTTAGGAGATAGCATGAGGTGGTGTCTACAACCTACAGAAGTTACTCAGATAGTGCAGCTCATCCAGGATGGCACATCATTGCAAACTGTGGCAAGAAAGGTAGCGGTGTCTGACGTTTGTGTTTTCCATTGACCCATAGACTTGTATTGACCCTTGTCATCTGTGAAGCTGGAAAAACATGGACATGTGAATAACATCATAGATTACAATTACTATGTGTGGTGTCTGTCAAAAAAACAGATAGAACACATGTGCCACACACGTCTGATTGAGGACGTAAAGGAAATTTCCTTTAATGTGTATGCCGTTTACAGTCACATGCTGACTAAACTCATCCTGTTCCTCTCAAAAGAAGAGAATTGAAAGAATCTGAATTAGAATAGTCAGAACATGACTGCAAGTTAGTAAATTGTATTTATGAAGTCAAGTGACTGCTCACCCACATCGGGAATACAGGGAAATTATAACAGTGTGGTCATTGCACAGTCACAATTCAGCAGTCTGCAGTCACAGAGTAACTACAGGCTTTTCTTTTGTGACCAGAAAATCCCTATAAGAGATTAATGGGTTTGTGCTGGCATATAGTACTGATGACCCATCTATAGAGCAGACCATTAATAGCAGCTCAGTGTGGGACCAACACCTGACATCTCCACCGATCAGCTGATACAAGCTCCAGAGAGAGTGCAGTTTTATTCAGAGTATAATGGCTTCCGCCAATGGTTGCTTGGTGCTTCTATTCATAAGAACAAGAGCAGAAGTATCAGCAGCAGCTCCTCAGTAGTGATGATGAAGCAAATAGCTGATTGATGGCCGGTGGGAGAGCAAGGTGTCGGATCCCTACTCGTGTGCTTCTTCTGATGACCTATCTGTACATAGGTCTGGTCACTAAAGAACATTCTGTAGTTACTCTGTGACTGCAGACAGCTGAATCATAATGCATGCTGTATGTAGGAGCAGTAACATCTGTCTACCTCCTGGTGCAGCTCTGCTGTATCACACATCTTATAAGCACTTAGGAGGTTCAGGGCATCAGGCTGTTGATCCCATTCTGGACTGCTAGCAATGCCCTTGTGTCCTATAGGGATTTAGGAAAGACAAATTACAATGGAGCTTTAAAGCTTTGCTTCTTCTCGTCCTCTGAAAGGGGACTTTTTGTACCATGGTGTAGTTTCTGTATGAGGAGTATGAGAGGAGTCTACAGAAAAGAGCTGTGGAGAGTTCTAATCAATGTTCATTCAATAAGATGAACACTGATTAGGCCTTCTACCATGAAGCTGCAGAGGATTTTGTACTTTTTTGGGGGGACTCTGCCAAATATAACATATATCTGCTACCTAAAAACACTAGAACCTACTGATATATCCTTACTAACCTGCATTCTTCAATATCCTGCATCCAGATGGTTTTTTTTTGGCTGTCACACACAGGGGTCAGAGTGTCAGTCATCCAGAGAGCATGAATGCGAGATGCTCAGCTGCGAGGAAAGAGAAATGTTATATGGTCAGTGGTCATGAATCAACAAGAAATAGAAAAATACTCAATATAAAAAATACAGATACTGAGGATTAAACCCAGTATACTGTACAGGAGAAGTGGCACTGTGCAGTGTATATATACAGAATAATAATACAGATACTGAGGATTACACCCAGTATACAAGACAGGAGAAGTGGCACTGTGCAGTGTATATATATAGAATAATACAGATACTGAGGATTACACCAGTATACAAGACAGCAGAAGTGGCACTGTGCAGTGTATATATACAAAATAATACAGATAATGAGGATTACACCCTGTATACAGGACAGGAGAAGTGGCACTGTGCAGTGTATATATACAGAATAATACAGATACTGAGGTTTACACCCAGTATACAGGACAGAAGTGGTACTGTGCAGTGTATATATACAGAATAATACAGATACTGAGGATTACACCCAGTATACAGGACAGAGAAGTGGTACTGTGCAGTATATATATATAGAATAATACAGATACTGAGGATTACACCCAGTATACAAGACAGCAGAAGTGGTACTGTGCAGTGTATATATACAGAATAATACAGATACTGGGGAATACACCCAGTATACAGGACAGGAGAAGTGGCACTGTGCAGTGTATATATATAGAGTAATAGGGATAATACAGTGCTGAATTAAACTGTGGCCTGGAGGGAGTGCAGATGCCTGCAGTCACAGGGCCAGGCATAACATACCTGTCAGCACAGCTCGGGCTGTGCTGATACTGAGTGTTCATGTCAGTGCAGGTCAATTGTACAGGACCTGCAGTGATGTAAGGAAGAGGGGGGGCTCTGTGCCATCATGTGATGCTCCAGCTATCCCTTTTCATTACATCACTGCAGGTCCTATAGTTTCCTGGATTCAAGCTTGGCTGCAGGACCAGCACTAGTGTTAGCGCACCTGGTTGCCTTAATTCTACAGTTAGTTTATAAAGTACACAGTACATGAAAGCACCATACCACTCCTGTGGTGATGTATAACTCCCAGCATTCCGTAGGATCTGCAGGACATGCTGGAAGTTATAGTTCTCCCATGGAATCTTAAAGCAGCACTCCAGTGGGTTTTATTTAGCACTGGAGTGGCGCTTTAACTTTAAGCCCTCTGCCCCCATCCCTCTAGTCACCTTACAGCTAACCCTAACCCTAACATACAGAATAATACAAATACTGAGGATTACACTCAGTGTACAGGGCAGAAGTGGTACTGTGCAGTGTATATATACAGAATAATACAGATTCTGAGGATTACACCCAGTATACAGGACAGGAGAAGTGGTACTGTGCAGTGTATATATACAGAATAATACAGATACTGAGGATTACACCCAGTATACAGGACAGGAGAAGTGGTACTGTGCAGTGTATTATATACAGATACTGAGGATTACACCCAGTATACAGGACAGGAGAAGTGGTACTGTGCAGTGTATATATATATATAGAATAATACAGATACTGAGGATTACACTAAGTACAGGACAGAAGAAGTGGTACTGTGCAGTGTTATATAAGGAATAATACAGATACTGAGGATTACACCCAGTATAAAGGACAGAAGAAGTGGTACTGTGCAGTGTATATATACAGAATAATACAGATACTGAGGATTACACCCAGTATACAGGACAGAAGTGGTACTGTGCAGTGTATATATATACAGAATAATACAGATACTGAAGATTACACTAAGTACAGGACAGAAGAAGTGGTACTGTGCAGTGTATATATACAGAATAATACAGATACTGAGGATTACACCCAGTATACAGGACAGAAGTGGTACTGTGCAGTGTATATATACAGAATAATACAGATACTGAGGGTTACACCCAGTATACAGGACAGAAGTGGTACTGTGCAGTGTATATATACAGAATAATACAGATACTGAGGATTACACCCAGTATACAGGACAGGAGAAGTGGTACTGTGCAGTGTATATATATACAGAATAATACAGATACTGAGGATTACACTAAGTACAGGACAGAAGAAGTGGTACTGTGCAGTGTATATATACAGAATAATACAGATACTGAGGATTACACCCAGTATACAGGACAGGAGAAGTGGCACTGTGCAGTGTATATATATAGAATAATAGGGATAATACAGTGCTGAATTAAACTGTGGCCTGGAGGGAGTGCAGATGCCTGCAGTCACAGGGCCAGGCATAACATACCTGTCAGCACAGCTCGGGCTGTGCTGATACTGAGTGTTCATGTCAGTGCAGGTCAATTGTACAGGACCTGCAGTGATGTAAGGAAGAGGGGGGGCTCTGTGCCATCATGTGATGCTCCAGCTATCCCTTTTCATTACATCACTGCAGGTCCTATAGTTTCCTGGATTCAAGCTTGGCTGCAGGACCAGCACTAGTGTTAGCGCACCTGGTTGCCTTAATTCTACAGTTAGTTTATAAAGTACACAGTACATGAAAGCACCATACCACTCCTGTGGTGATGTATAACTCCCAGCATTCCGTAGGATCTGCAGGACATGCTGGAAGTTATAGTTCTCCCATGGAATCTTAAAGCAGCACTCCAGTGGGTTTTATTTAGCACTGGAGTGGCGCTTTAACTATAAGCCCTCTGCCCCCATCCCTCTAGTCACCTTACAGCTAACCCTAACCCTAACATACAGAATAATACAAATACTGAGGATTACACTCAGTGTACAGGGCAGAAGTGGTACTGTGCAGTGTATATATACAGAATAATACAGATTCTGAGGATTACACCCAGTATACAGGACAGGAGAAGTGGTACTGTGCAGTGTATATATACAGATACTGAGGATTACACCCAGTATACAGGACAGGAGAAGTGGTACTGTGCAGTGTATATATATATAGAATAATACAGATACTGAGGATTACACTAAGTACAGGACAGAAGAAGTGGTACTGTGCAGTGTATATAAGGAATAATACAGATACTGAGGATTACACCCAGTATAAAGGACAGAAGAAGTGGTACTGTGCAGTGTATATATACAGAATAATACAGATACTGAGGATTACACCCAGTATACAGGACAGAAGTGGTACTGTGCAGTGTATATATATACAGAATAATACAGATACTGAAGATTACACTAAGTACAGGACAGAAGAAGTGGTACTGTGCAGTGTATATATACAGAATAATACAGATACTGAGGATTACACCCAGTATACAGGACAGAAGTGGTACTGTGCAGTGTATATATACAGAATAATACAGATACTGAGGGTTACACCCAGTATACAGGACAGAAGTGGTACTGTGCAGTGTATATATACAGAATAATACAGATACTGAGGATTACACCCAGTATACAGGACAGGAGAAGTGGTACTGTGCAGTGTATATATATACAGAATAATACAGATACTGAGGATTACACTAAGTACAGGACAGAAGAAGTGGTACTGTGCAGTGTATATACGGAATAATACAGATACTGAAGATTACACCCAGTATAAAGGACAGAAGAAGTGCTACTGTGCAGTGTATATATACATAATAATACAGATACTGAGGATTACACCCAGTATACAGGACAGGAGAAGTGGTACTGTGCAGTGTATATACGGAATAATACAGATACTGAGGATTACACCCAGTATACAGGACAGAAGAAGTGGTACTGTGCAATGTATATATACAGAATAATTCAGATACTGAAGATTACACCCAGTATACAGGACAGGAGAAGTGGTACTGTGCAGTGTATATATACATAATAATACAGATACTGAGGGTTACACCCAGTATACAGGACAGAAGTGGTACTGTGCAGTGTATATATACAGAGTAATACAGATACTGAGGATTACATCCAGTATACAGGACAAGACAAGTGGTAATGTGCAGTGTGTGCATACAGAATAATACAGATACTGAGGATTACATCCAGTATACAGGACAGAAGTGGTACTGTGCAGTGTATATATACATAATAATACAGATACTGAGGATTACACCCAGTATACAGGACAGAAGTGGTACTGTGCAGTGTATATATACAGAGTAATACAGATACTGAGGATTACATCCAGTATACAAGACAGGAGAAGTGGTACTGTGCAGTGTATATATATATAGAATAATACAGATACTGAGGATTACACCCAGTATACAAGACAGGAGATGATTTTGTCCTGTTTTTGGGGGACTCTGCCAAATATAATGCAAGATATCTGCTAACTAAAATCCTAGACCCTACTGATACATCCCTACTTACCTGCAGTCTTTAATATCCTGCATCCAGCTGTTCTTCATGCTGTCACACACAGGGAGTCAGACGTGTCAGTCATCCAGATGACATGAATGCGGAGATGCTCACCTGCAGGACACAGAAATGTAATATGGTCAGTGGTCATGAATCAACAAGAAATATATATATGTGTATATACATATATATATATATATATATATATATATATATATATATATATATATATATACACACACAGAATAATACAGGTACTGACAATTACTCCCAGTAAACAGAAAAGGAGAAGTAGGGCTGTGCAGTGTATATACACACAGAATAATGAAAATACTGAGGATAAAACCCAATATACAGGACAGGAGAAGTGGCACTGTGGAGTGTATATATACGGAATAATACAGATACTGAGGATTACACCCAGTATACAGGACAGGAGAAGTGGTACTGTGCAGTGTATATATACAGAATAATACAGACACTGTGGATTACACCCAGTATACAGGACAGGAGAAGTGGCACTGTGCAGTGTATATATACAGAATAATACAGATACTGAGGATTACACCCAGTATACAGGACAGGAGAAGTGGTACTGTGCAGTGTGCATACACAATAATACAGACACTGTGGATTACACCCAGTATACAGGACAGGAGAAGTGGCACTGTGCAGTGTATATATACAGAGTAATACAGATACTGAGGATTACACCCAGTATACAGGACAGGAGAAGTGGCACTGTGCAGTGTATATATACAGAGTAATACAGATACTGAGAAACATACCTAGTATATAGGACAGTAGAAATGGTACTGTGCAGTGTGTGTATACAGAATAATGCAGATACTGAAAATTACATCCAGTATACAGGACAGGAGATGATTTTGTCCTTTTTTGGGGGACTCTGCCAAATATAATGCAAGATATCTGCTAACTAAAATCCTAGACCCTACTGATACATCCCTACTTACCTGCAGTCTTTAATATCCTGCATCCAGCTGTTCTTCATGCTGTCACACACAAGGAGTCAGACGTGTCAGTCATCCAGATGACATGAATGCGGAGATGCTCACCTGCAGGACACAGAAATGTAATATGGTCAGTGGTCATGAATCAACAAGAAATACAAAAATACAAGAAATATAGACATGATTACACCCAGTATATACACATATACACACAGAATAATACAGGTACTGACAATTACTCCCAGTAAACAGAAAAGGAGAAGTAGGGCTGTGCAGTGTATATACACAGTATAATGAAGATACTGAGGATTACACCCAGTATACAGGACAGGAGAAGTGTCACTGTGCAGTGTATATATATACAGAATAATAGGGATAATACAGTGCTGAATTAAACTGTGGCCTGGAGGGAGTGCAGATGCCTGCAGTAACAGGGCCAGGCATAACACACATGACAGCACAGCTCGGGCTGTGCTGATACTGAGTGCTCATGTCAGTGCAGGTCAATTGTACAGGACCTGCAGTGATGTAAGGAAAAGGGGGGCTCTGTGCCATCATGTGATGCTCCAGCTATCCCTTTTCATTACATCACGGCAGGTCCTATAGTTTCCTGGATTCAAGCGCACCTTGTTGCCCTAATTCTACCCTCGGCTCCGCTGCGCACACCTCATATACTTACTCGGCTCCGCACACCTCATATACACACTCAGCTCCGCTGCGCACACCTCATACACACTCGGCTCCGCTGCGCACACCTCATACACACTCGGCTCCGCTGCGCACACACCTCATACACACTCGGCTCCGCTGCGCACACCTCATACACACTCGGCTCCGCTGCGCACACCTCATACACACACTCGGCTCCGCTCCGCACACCTCATACACACACTCGGCTCCGCTGCGCACACCTCATACACACTCGGCTCCGCTGCGCACACCTCATATACACACGCGGCTCCGCTCCGCACACCTCATATACACACTCGGCTCCGCTGCGCACACACCTCATATACACACTCGGCTCCGTTGCGCACACCTCATATACACACTCGGCTCCGCTGCGCACACCTCATATACACACTCGGCTCTGCTGCGCACACCTCATATACACACTCGGCTCTGCTGCGCACACCTCATATACACATTCAGCTCCGCTGCGCACACATCATATACACTCTCGGCTCCGCTGCGCACACCTCATATACACACTCGGCACCGCTGCGCCACACCTCATATACACACTCAGCTCCGCTGCGCACTCCTCGTATACACACTCGGCTCCGCTGCACACACCTCGTATACACACTCGGCTTTGCTGCGCACTCCTCATATACACACTCGGCTCCGCTCCGCACTCCTCATATACACACTCGGCTCCGCTCCGCACACCTCGTATACACACTCGGCTCAGCTGCGCACTCCTCGTATACACACTCGGCTCCGCTCCGCACACCTCGTATACACACTCGGCTCAGCTGCGCACTCCTCGTATACACACTCGGCTCCGCTGCGCACTCCTCATATACACACTCGGCTCCGCTGCGCACTCCTCATATACACACTCGGCTCTGCTCCGCACTCCTCATATACACACTTGGCTCTGCTCCGCACTCCTCATATACACACTTGGCTCTGCTCCGCACTCCTCATATACACACTCGGTTCCGCTCCGCACACCTCGTATACACACTCGGCTCCGCTGCGCATTCCTCATATACACACTCAGCTCCGCTGCGCACTCCTCGTATACACACTCGGCTCCGCTGCGCACACCTCGTATACACACTCGGCTTTGCTGCGCATCCTCATATACACACTCGGCTCCGCTCCGCACTCCTCATATACACACTCGGCTCCGCTCAGCACACCTCGTATACACACTCGGCTCGGCTGCGCACTCCTCATATACACACTTGGCTCTGCTCCGCACTCCTCATATACACACTCGGTTCCGCTCCGCACACCTCGTATACACACTCGGCTCCGCTGCGCATTCCTCATATACACACTCAGCTCCGCTGCGCACTCCTCGTATACACACTCGGCTCCGCTGCGCACACCTCGTATACACACTCGGCTTTGCTGCGCACTCCTCATATACACACTCGGCTCCGCTCCGCACTCCTCATATACACACTCGGCTCCGCTCAGCACACCTCGTATACACACTCGGCTCGGCTGCGCACTCCTCATATACACACTCGGCTCCGCTGCGCACTCCTCATATACACACTCGGCTCCGCTGCGCACTCCTCATATACACACTCGGCTCTGCTCCGCACTCCTCATATACACACTCGGCTCTGCTCCGCACTCCTCATATACACACTCGGTTCCGCTCCGCACACCTCGTATACACACTCGGCTCCGCTGAGCATTCTCATATACACACTCGGCTACGCTCCGCACACCTCATATACACACTCGGCTCCGCTGCGCACTCCTCATATACACACTCGGCTCCGCACTCCTCATATACACACTCGGCTCCGCTCCGCACACCTCATATACACACTCGGCTCCGCTGCGCACTCTTCATATACACACTTGGCTCCGCTGCGCACAACCTCGTATACACACTCGGCTCCACTCCGCACTCCTCATATACACACTCGGCTCCACACCACACACCTCGTATACACGCGGCTCCGCTCCATACACACTCGGCTCCGCTCCACACTCCTCATATACACACTCGGCTCCGCACAACCTCGTATACACACTCGGCTCCGCTCCGCACTCCTCATATACACACTCGGCTCCGCACTCCTCATATTACACACTCGGCTCCGCTCCGCACACCTCATATACACACTTGGCTCCGCTCCGCACTCCTCATATACACACTCGGCTCCGCACTCCTCATATACACACTCGGCTCCGCACACCTCGTATACACACTCGGCTCCGCTCCGCACTCCTCATATACACACTCGGCTCCGCTCCGCACACCTCGTATACACGCGGTCCGCACTTCTCATATACACACTCGGCTCCACAACACCTCGTATACACGCGGCTCCGCTCCATACACACTCGGCTCTGCTCTGTATAAGCCCCAACATTGTTCTTCTATAAGCCCCATCCACCTCACCAGTGACCCCACACCATGTCACATTAACACTCCCCCCGCACACACTGTGTCACAACCCCCACACAACTGCCAATAAGTCCCATACAGTGTGGTGATGAAGACACTTAGTAAACAATGGCTGCGCTCCCATCTCCTGCTCTATACACAGGGAACAATGGGGCCGTTATCTTTCCATTCTTCTACCTGATAAATTGCACGGACTGGAAGCTGGACAGCCTGTCACTTCCTGGTTCCTAGCAGGAGGCATCATGGGATAATTGCATCATGTGACTGTGACTGTGCTGCTAAGGGCAATCACATGCTGTTTATAGTAGGCTCCTCTGTCTCTTCTTATGGCGGCAGCCATTTTGGGTGCTCTCAGTGTTCTTGGCATATGACTGCCATGTGATAGTGTGAAGTCACAGAGCTCAGTTAGGTGTTTCTCTGCTAAAGTGGTGTAGTGGGGGAGGGAGATAAAGGACGATAACAGCACATCAGACATCCTCAAAGAGACATAATATAAAGGGAAAGGAGCACATGGAAATAATAAGGATCAATGTGGGAATAGGGAAACCAAGGGAGAAAGAGAAAGAGGTTTCCCTCTGTCCATTCCCCTTCTATAGACTTGCAGTATATTATTCCACTCGCTGCAGATTGTTGCACTACAAAACCCACAATTTGTTAAAAACACCTTGGGAAACTTCTCAGGGCGTCTTATCGGAGCTGCACTGCCATTTCTGGCCTCCAATTCAAAACTTTAGTTTCTTAAAGAGACAGCGCACCTTAAATCAAAACGGCCAAGAATGACCTTGTACAGTTGCCCAATGCTGAAACAGAGCAAATACAACCAGGTACTGTCCATTATCAAGACCAGGAAGCAGAAACTATGCTTCCAGGAGACCAAGTTGCTCTGTCAAAACCAACAATAAGGGCTATTGAAAACTGTTGCAGTAGGAGAAATGAGCTATGTGTCAACCTGGAAGAGCATGGACACGGGCTTCCTGCCAAATGTCAAGACTTCAATCCTCTGCAGGTGACGCTGCAAGCCGCCATTGAACAGCTGAGCACAGCTCGAGAAAGATATAAGAGGCTGTTCACAAGGTGCACTACCTTTCTAAAAGACTCTAATACTGATGAAGCTCTTTCAGACATGAGCAAGGCAGAATCAGTGCACAGAGATAGAGACGCCATGGTGCAAGATGTCAAAGACAAAGCAGAACACTGCATCTCTCACCATCTCTCACAAGTGGGCTACACACCACTGTCTAAATGACACTGCTACTAGGCCCAAACTATTACCTGGGCAAAGTGAAGTTAAAAATGAGCCTGAACTAGACAGGTGGTGTAGAGTGTTTTACACGTGGACTACTCAACACTGTGTAAATGACACTGCTACTAGGCCCAAACTATTACCTGGGCTAAATGAAGTTAAAAATGAGCCTGAACTAGACAGGTGGTGTAGTGTGTTTAACAAGTGGCCTACTCACCACTGTCTAAATGACACTGCTACTAGGCCCAAACTATTACCTGGGCTAAATGAAGTTAAAAATTAGTCTGAACTAGACAGGCGGTGTAGTGTGTTTTACACGTGTACTACTCAACACTGTGTAAATGACACTGCTACTAGGCCCAAACTATTACCTGGGCTAGGTGCAGTTAAAAATATATATATCCTTTCCCCCAAAAAGGTTATGTTAGGCCTTTAACCTATGACTCTCAAATCCTTCAATTTCCCCTTAAAAGCTGCTTCACATGCAAGGATATCATTAACGATATCGTTGAAACATCATGGATATGAAACAATATCATTTGTGCGTCCTTGCGTGTAAACGAACAATATAGGATGAAAAAATCATTAGAACGGTCATCATAAAAATTAGATCCTGACCTCAAATCTATTGTTCATCATCCAATTAAGAAGCTGTGAAGCTGCAACATCTTTCAGTGTGACACCTTTTTTAAACTATCATGTTCAAAATTCTCCTATTCCTGACACTTTGGAAAATCGTTCAAAGGTTCTCCAAATCACTGGCGAGCTGCCAAAGGCAAGATCGTTAAAAGATTTCCTTGCGTGTGACAATGCTCCAACGATGTCGGAAGTCATGTGACATAGGGAACGATATCGTTCACCTATATCCTTGCATGTGAATCGGCCTTTAAAGCCATTTTATGGCCTATAACCTGTGAATCTCAAATCCTTTAGTTCCGTCTAAAAAGGCACCAAGCACCGTCAAGCACCATGCACCAAATTCTTCGTCTCCCCCTATAACCCTAACCCCTAAACCCTAACCTTAACCCCTAACCCTAATGTACCCTAACCCTAACCCTATACTTCACTATCTATCATCTCATTTCTGTGCACCCATCTTTCAAGCACCAAAATCTTCGTCTCCCCCTATAACCCTAACCCTAACCCTAACCTTAACCCCTAACCCTAATGTACCCTAACCCTAACCCTATACTTCACGTGACATATCTATCATCACATTTCTGTGCACCCATCTCTTAAGCACCACAATCTTCATCTCCCCCTATAACCTTATACTTTTTTTTTAAAATCAAATGTTTTTATTAGAAAAAATTCGTCAAACATTACAATAACAACAATTTACCATTTTTAAGTGAATTCCCCCCCTGTCCAACACCCCTCCATCCCACCCTTCCCCCCCCCCTTCCCACCTGGACAGTCTAGGTGCGTATTTGCCTTTCATATAAGAGGTATTACATTTCGGACAGTATCTGCTTCCATCAATATCTTCAACATTGGAATGGGTTGGCCCTTTCCAGACCCGGGGTCGATCATAGCTCTAGTTACTCATAGGGAAAAAAACGTGTATCTATCAAACAACAATTATGTCATCGGCCGTGTACCCCGGCCGTCAAGCCTTCCTTGTACCCGCATTAGTTTGCCCGCAGCCATGGTTCCCACATTACCTCAAAGGACTTAGTATTCCCACGCCTTCGATATATACCTTCCTCGGTACGCACAATATCCTGACTTGCTGTATATTCTGCTCTACTGGGTGACTCCGTCTTAATCCATCTCTTGGCTATCACCTTGCGAGCAATATATAGGAGTCTTGTCACTGCGACCTTCTGGGCATTAGGAACCTCCACACTCTCCACGTATCCCAACACACACACCAGTGGGCTCCTTGGTAGCCTGCAATCGTACCACCCTTCAATTAAATTGATAACCACTAACCAAAAACCTTGTAGCCTCGGACACTCCCACATCATATGCAGTAATCCCGCTCCCTCTTGTTCACATCTTGGGCATTCAGACGTGGTTCTTACACCTATCCTGTTCAAGAATTCTGGGGTCCTGTAGGTTCTATGTATCAGAAACAACTGCGATAATCTGGCCGGTTCACTTAATGACAGTTTGGGAATATATTCCAGAATCTGCTCCCAGGTATCATCCTCCATCTCCCCAATCTCCTCTTCCCATCTGCATCTGGATTTTATCGGATATTTCAGCAACCAGGTATGCAGTATGTCCCTATATACCGTCGATATGGCTTCTCGAGTGCATCCTTTCACACAAATAAAATGTACAACTATGTCTTTTTGCACTATTAACTCTTAGTACGCTTCTGTCGCCCAAAGGCATGTTGCACTCTGAGATACAAATATTCATCCGTCTCCGGAATCCGGAATTCCCTTTTCAGATCAGCGAAGGACTTCAACACACCATTCACAACCAAATGGCCAACACACTCAATTCCTTCATGCATCCATCTCTTTTGTTCCCCCAATTTATAAAATTCCAGTAACTCTCTATTCATCCACAAGGGGTGTATTCCATCACTCCAGAAATGCCTCTTATTTGCTTAACTCTATCCCATACCTTTTGGACCAGACCCAGAGTGGGGAGCCCGCCGCACAGCCGGCCAATGTCTCCAGCCTCCACCCCTCCTACAATGGGGATCCTACCCGTTAAGATCTCTAAGATCTTCTTACTCCTGCCCATCCCTTTAGGTGTTGACTCTGTGCCACCAGGAAGTAAACCCACGGGATGGGCAGAGCAATCCCACCCTCCGTCTTTGGCCGTTGTAGGATCTCCAGCTTTATCCTAGGCTGGCCGCACCCCCAGACCAGGTCTCTAAACAGGGAGTTAATCCTTCTGAACACACTTCCTGATAGCCACACCGTGAATTGTGTAGCAGATACAATAGTTTCGGCATGAGTATCATTTTTATTACATTTGCCCTGCCCACCACCGACAGCCGCATTCTGCTCCAAGTTCTGGCTTTGTCTTTGAGGCGTACCAACAACAGTTCCATATTAAGCTTTATGAAGTCTGTGACAGGCAGAGCAATACACAAGCCCAAATATTTAAATTGTTGAACTAATTTTAATTTCGTGCAGCCCGCCGGCTCAGGTGACCCCCCTCGTCCACCATCATCATACTAGACTTGTCCCAATTAATCTGCAGCCCGGACATATCTCCAAATCTTTCTATCAGATTAACCGCTTGTCCCAATGATTCTCCCGGGTCTTGGAGAAATAATAGGATGTCATCTGCGGTATAACGCAATCTTCTCCTCAAAACAGCCAAACCTAAACCCTTAACCTCTCCGGTGCTTCTCACCAGGGGCGTAACTACAATAGGTGCAGGGGTTACGATCGCACCCGGGCCCTGCAGCCTAGGGGGGCCCCAAAATTCCCTTTGGCCTATAGAAAGAGACTAATACTATTAAATATTTGCAATAATGGGGGCCCCGTTGGAGCTTTCGCATCGGGGCCCCTGGGCCTGACGATACGCCACTGCTTCTCACGTGTATAGCGAGAGGCTCAATCCCTAGGGCAAACAACAAAGGCGACAAAGGACAACCCTGACGGGTCCCCCTGGTCAAAGCAAACCTTTCCGACCTTCCTCCGTTTACCCTCACCCTGTCCACCGGTGAAGAGTACAACAACCGTGTCCAGGCAATAAAAGACCGACCAACACCAAACCTCTCCATTACCATCCATAAATAGTCCCATTCCACGCTGTCAAATGCTTTTCTGGCATCCAGGGAAACACCCCGCCCTGCAACCCACATTATCCGCTGGTAGCTGCAAGTTTAAGTATAATCGTCTCAGATTGACAGCAGTCGATCTGCCTGGCATGAATCCAGACTGATCCGGATGAATCACATCCGTCACCACTCACGAGAGTCTATTCGCCAGAACTTTAGCTAATAATTTTGCATCCACTGACAGTAGTGAAATAGGCCTATATGATTCAGTCTTCGTCTTATCTTTATCTTCCTTGGGTAACACTACAGTAGTAGCCTCTCTCATGGATTCTGGCAGCCGTCCTTCTACAAGTGCCTCCTGGAACACCACCAATAACCTGGGTAACAACACGTCTTTTAATTGTTTATCACCTCCACCGGTAAGCCATCACCCCCGGGGCCTTGCCATTCGGCATCAAAGCCAATGCCTCCTCTAATTCTTCCACTGAGAGATCCCGCTCCAAAGAGTCCCTTCCAGCCAACCCGATCTTCCTCATTCCTGTTCTGCTAAGTAGTCTGTCATATCATCCCTTGACACCCTCAAGCGAGAAGTGTACAGGTCCGAGTAAAATCTCCTGAAAACAGCCAATATATCCGCTGTCTCATCAACCAATCTACCTTCCTCATCCTCCACCGCATGCACGTATGAAGAGTCCCTCTGAGCCGACGCCACTACTGACAACAAGTGTCCCACCCTCTCCCCCTCAGCGAAGAAGGAAATCCTCTGGAACTCCTGCTTTTTTTCCTCTAGGCACGTATGTACTCTGTCCACAGCTTCTTGGGCCTCCCTCAAAGCTTTCTGCGACCTCGGTGTGAGCAGTCTCATTGCCTCTCCCTCCGCCTTTCTCACCGCCTCTACAGCCAGCTGTTCCTGCAGACGTGTCTTTGTTTTACACTTGGATATTTCTCTAATCAGCAGTCCCCGCAGGAAGGCCTTCATGGCATCCCACACCACCCAACCGTGGGCTCCCCTCGTTTTCTTCAAAGAATATTTCTAATTCTTTCCCAATATCCTCCACGTCAATTGATTTCCACCATGCAGGGTGCAGTCTCCACTCCACAGAGTATCCCATAGTCCTATCTTTCATGCAAATACTGACTTCCACAGGTTTATGGTTGAGACCACCCTCGGCAGATAATCAATTTTACCTATCAGTGTATTCATACAAGCATTTCCCAGCACTAAGTCTATCCGTGACATCGACCCATGTGTGGCGGAGAAGCACGAAAAAACACTTCTCAGGGTTCCTCACCCTCCACAAATCAATTAATGCCAGTTCCCGGATGTGTCTAGCAAAAGCCGTCTCCCCACTCCTCCTAGACCCTAATTGGCCCCTCCCTTCCCGGTCTAAATCCCAGTTTAACACATTATTCATATCTCCCAATACTAGCAGCGGGATCCCAACTCTGCGCCCGGCCAAGTCCATAATTTCCTGTAGTTTTTTGTCCGAATATGGAGGAGGGAAATACACCGCCACCAGACACAACGTACATCCATACACCTTACACACCACAAACACATACTGTCCATCCCGATCCACATTCACTTCAATTTCCTCATATGGTACCGAGGCATGCACCAACACTGACACTCCCCTGGCATACTCTGAATACGTGGCATGGTAACGAATGTCTGATCCATGACCGAGCCAACGTGCCCACCTTATCCCTGACCAAGTGAGTCTCAAGTTAGGCCGATTATCGATGGCTTGAAAGACATTATATGACGAAATACTACTGCCCTCTTTCCCCTGTCAGCCAGACCCCTCACATTCCAAGTAATCACTTTAATTTTAGAAGCCATATTCGTGCATGATACACTGTCCCCTCCCTCATCCCTCACAGACCAAGCAACTCTGTCCCCCAACCATCCAGAACCGTCCCAAAAAATAAACACCCCTCCCAAGGCCCCACGACCCCCCACCCACATACCCCTCCTCCTTCCCTCTTTGTTGATCAACAGCACGGGAGAATCATTCCCAATTACACAGAGACTTTCCTGTGGTGTACGTCATCACATGTGCCTGTGGCCTTCAGTACGTGGGACGTACTATCCAGTCCCTGAGAACACGTATGAATGGCCACAGACACAATGCGAAAAATGGCTTCATGAAACATAGTCTATCCCGGCACTTGTGTTTGAAGCATAATAAACAATTCAATATAAAAGTGACACCAGTTGAGCAAATTCCGGAGAACGGCCCAAACCGCACTGAAAAATTACATCACAAAGAATCTTATTGGATTTTTAAAATGGGTTCTCTACACCCAGACGGATTAAATGAGGTGATTGAGGGAATATAATATTAATCCTTCCTTGGATACTGTATGCTTTCTCACAATTCTAATGAGCACTGTTTTTTTTTTTTTTGTTTTTTTTTTTTGTATGTGTATTTTAAATGGATTTCAGCCACATACAACAATTTTAAATTTGTTATATAACTATACTGAACATTTTATGCTATTTATGATCAAATTATATTTCACATTTTATCTGTCATAATCAAATTTTACTATGCTCTATATATACATGTAATGGTTTTTTTTTTTTTTTTGGTTTTATCATTAGTATGTGCTTCTGAATATACCAACCTTGTATAGCAGCTATACAGCAGGTGTGTCAGGAGCTAACCTTAGTGGTCCACACCCTATTTAGCATAATACTATTTCCTATAAAGCTATCCACAATTTTGGAATACTTTTAACAATATACCTCAGGAAGACATTTTATACTGTCGAAACGCCTTTGTATGAGCTTTTCTTAAGAAATATTAAAAAACTCTTTATGAAATTACAAGAAGCTTTGGATCATAGACCTCTGGGAGCGCAAATAGCCTGGTAAAAAACTCTTTTGGATCTGTTAAAAATAAAACAGCCTAAATTGATAGATGAAAAGATAATACATAAGGACCGATAATAGATAAAGAGAAAATAGATGAAGCCAAAGTAATTCAGCAAAAAAGAAAAAGGACTTTCATAGCCCACGTGGCACGACGTTTCGGTCGTAAAACAAGCCTTTATCAAGTACTATAGATAGAGTCATGGTTGAAGTGTTAGTACATGGGTGTACCCAGGATCAAAACTAGGGGGGGGCAACCCATGGTCGTTCAGGTTGCGCCCGCTTCTCGTACCATCACTGCGCAGCAGAAAAAGGGCCGCTAAGGGTCCCGTGTGTTTTCACTGAGCCTCCTGCTATGCACTGCCGTCCCCCTGCGCTTCCTCTTACCACAGCGGTGATGCTGTGCGTAAAATAAATAAAAAGTAGAAGCACCACCTACTCCTAGTGTGGACTCGGCAGCACTTTCTGCTTTTATGCGTTACACTGTGCAACGCTCGGTGTCACCGCCTCCTCCTGTATCTTCAGTTTTGGGAAGCTGCGGTGGAACCAGGAGAGGTAAGTACAGATTTTTTTAAGGAGTACACGCTGGCCAGAGGAGTGTGGGGGGATTGCATTATACTGTATGGAGAATTATGAGGCTGTACTGTGCTATATGGAAGGCTGTACTATGCTAAACACAGGACTGTGAGGGTGCATTATACTGTATGGAGGGCTATAAAGGACAACTATGGGGGTGCATTGATGGTGCATTATACTGTATAGAGGACATACGGGTGAATTATACTATATGGAGAATTATGGGGTGAATTATACTATATGGAGAACTATGGGAGTGCATTATACTGTATGGAGGTGCATTATAATGTATGGAGGCATATGAGGCTACATTATACTATATAGAGGATAGTGGGGTTGCATTATGATAATTGGATGACTATGGGGGTACCTTATGAATGGGGGACTATGGGATGCATTACAATACATAGAGGATTATGGGAATACATTGTAATGTATGGAGGAATGTGGGGATGCATTATAATAATTGGAGGACTATGGTGGCAGAGGAGGACCATATAAACCATGATGGGGGACATATATACCACGATAAAGGCCATATTCTAGGAGGAGGACCATATACAGCAGGATAAGGGACATTAATACATAATGAAGGAGGAGAGGGGTCAATTTGTGAGTCTTTATAGGATTTAGAATGTTACACGGGGCCCATACATCTGACCAACGTGCACGCGTAAGGTGGGGGGCCTAAATTGTGCACCTGTGCCCGTCAGACTTGTTACACCACTGGGGAGCCCTATGGGGGCCTGTATATGACATGGGAGCCCTATGGGGGGCTGTATATGAGATGGAAGTTCCATCTCTCATACACAGCCCCCCAATGTCCCATAGGGCTGACATCTCATATACAGCCCTCCATAGGGCTCCCATCTGATATATAGCCCCCCATAGAGCTCCCATATCATATACAGCCGCCTTATAGGGCTCCCATATCATATATAACACCGCCATAGGGCACCCAAATCATTTTCAGCCCCCTCATAGGGCTCCTGTATCATATACAGCCCCTCCATAGGGCTCCATCATGAGAGCCCTATGGGAGGTTGTATATGATACGGGAGCCCTATGTGGTGGGCTGTATATGATATGGGAGCCTTATGGGGGGGCTGTATATGATATTGGAGTCCCATCTTATACAGCCTCCCATACCCCATACAGTCCTCATATCATATACAACAGCCCCCCATAGGGCTCCTATATCATAGGCTGCATATGATATGGGAGCCCTATGGGGGCTGTATATGATATGGGAGTCCCATATCATATACAGCCCCCCCTAATGCTCCATAGGTCTCCCATATCACATAAATCCTCATAGGACTCCCATGTCATATACAGCCCCCCCCCATGGGGCTCCAATAATGGGAGCCCTTTAGGGGTCTATATGTGATATAGGAGCCCTATAGGGATGCTGTATATGATATGGGAGCCTATGGGGGGCAGGGGCCAGGGCTGTATATGAGATGGGAGTACATGTCATTTCATATACAGCACGCAGCCCCACATAAAGCTCCCATATACAACCCTCCGGGCTCCCATCACCTCAAACCCCCACCCCCACATCACTTTTTTTTATATTTACTTACATCTGTTTTTAACAGTTACTGTGGTCCTCTCCCTCATGATGTCTCTTCACAGCTCCTAGCTCCAGCCTCCCTCCTCACCAGCAGTGTCCCCAGACGGACTCCAGCTTGCACCACAGCCACAGCAGGGACTCAGCCTCAGCACTCAGTGGTGATGTCTCTCATGACATCACTTCTGAGTCCCCCTGCAGGCCTGCCGAGCTGATCTGCAGTCGGCAGACACTGTCTGAGGCTGAGGCTGAGGGCGAGATCCGCACTCTGCGTCCCTGCTGGCTGCCGGCTTGCCGCCCCATGTCACGCGCTGTCACTGACTGAGATAAGCGCTGACTGAGGAGGTAAACTAACCGGCGCCGCTACAGTGTGGTGGAGCTGGAGCGGAGGTGCGGTGGCCACCTCAGCTCAGCCTCAGCCGCCGAGTCAGTGTGTGTGACACCAGAGGTGTATCTAGGTTTTCTGGCACCCGGGCAAGACTTCAGTTTGGCGCCCTCCCAACCCCCCCCCCCCATCATCATGTGGCCGATCATTCATATACGATTTGCACACTTACAGTTAGCTGCTCTACCTAATTCTCTTAATGTTTAATGAAAAACAAATTACAGTATATTACACGCTGTTAGAATTTGGCTACAGGGCTTAGTGTTTAAATTACGGAGCTCACCAGACCCACCAGAGGTAGATAAATACATCCATATAACCCCTATCCTTACAGAGACACTATGTCAAAACCCTCATCAGTGCAGAAAGACATCACCAGACCCACCAGAGGTACAGAAATACATCATCAAAACCCTTATCAGTGCAGAAAGACATCACCAGACCCACCAGAGGTACAGAAATACATCATCAAAACCCTTATCAGTGCAGAAATGCATTACCAGACCCATCAGAGGTACAGGAATACACAACTAGAACCCCCATCAGAACAGGAATATATCCATATAACTCCCATCACTATAGAATCACAGCATCAAAATCCTCATTAGTACAGAAATTAATCATCAGAACCACCATCGAGTACATGGTAAAACAATTGTAATGTCAGGTCACACATTTGTGCTGAATGAATCTACAACTCCCATTACATCCTTAACAATGGTAAGGAGTCACTGGGAGTTGTTGTTACCAGTCATCATCAGACCATACAAGAACCACAGCACTGATGAGAAATAGTCATTATCACAATCTTTTACATCCTGGTACCTTATAGATGACCTTGCCTCTGATCGAGGTTGTCTTTTTCTTTTCTTCATCTTGTCCAGGCACCATGATGACGTTTCACATCCACAGCTCGTCTCTGGAGACTTCCATCTTCTCCGGTCTTCTGCAGCACATCCCAGCACGATACCCTTACAAATAGCAGAATGATCAAAATTCTTATGACATAAAATATCTGCCCTACATTACCCCGAAATAAATAATTGCTCCTCCTCAGTCTTCCCTGCACAAAATATGAGTTATACACTGTCCCTCTTCTGGCGCACGCCTTCCACACTGCCAGCTCATCACCCTGCCCTCTTCTTTCCATACCGTACTCCCTGATCACATTGTCCTCTCACACTGTGTCCCCCTATTCTGTCCACTGTTTTATACTGTTCTTCCTCATCACACTCCCCCTCCTCGACATATTGTCCCCTCCTGGCAGGGGCCTCACACTGTCCACACACGCTGACCCCTCTCCATACACCCTCACACTACTCACTCTCTATTCTCTGCCCACTTATATTTTTCTCTTCCATACTGTTTCTTCACTACCTCACTCCCCCCTCTAACTTCACATACTGTGTCCACACCAATGTCCTCCTCACTCCACATACTGTGCGCAGCCATCCCCCACACTTCACATCTCTGTCCACACCGATCTCCTCCTCACTCCACATTCTGTGCCGAAGCCATCCCCCTCACACCTCATACTGTATCCACACTGATCTCCCTCACTCACATACTGTGCCACAGACATCGCCCACACTTCACATAATGTGTCTACATCAATCTCCTCCTTAATCCACATACTGTGTCGGCAGCCATCCCCCTCACTCATACTGTGTCCACACTGTTCCCCCCTTACTGCATATACCATACCACAGCCATACCCCTCTCACTCCACATACTGTGTCGGCAGCCATCCCCTCTCACTCTTCATATTGTGTCTACACTCTTCCCCCCCCCTCACGTGACATACCATAACGCAGCCATCCCCCTCTATCACTCCACATTATGTGCTGCAGCCATCCCCCCTCACTCCATATAATGTGTCGGCAACCATCCCCCCTCACTCCTCATATTGTGTCTACACATTTCCCCCCTTATATCACATACCATACCACAGCCATCCCCCTCTCACTCCACACACCGTGCTGCAGCCATCTCCCCTCACTCCACATACTGTGCTGCAGCCATCCCCACTCACGCCTCAAATTTATCCGCTTTGGTCACATATTTACCCCAACCTTTCCCCCCCCCTAGGATCACATATGATCTCCCCCTCCAGTTTGGCTCAGATAGTCTGTCCCCACCCTTCCCCCAGTTTGACTCATATGTCGTCGTCCCCCCAGTTTGGATCACATATACTCCCCCCAGTTTGACTCACATATAATCCCTCACACCTTTCCACCCCCCCCAATTTGACTCACATATGACCCCCCCCATCCTTCCCCCAGTTTGACACACATGTTCCCCCCCCAGGTTGGATCACATATACTCCCCCCTGCTCCCAGTTTGACTCACTTATAATCCCTCACATCCTCCCCCCCCCAGTTTGACTCACATATGACCCCCACTATCTCCCCCCCAGTTTGACTCACATGCCCCTCCAGTTAGGATTACTTATACTACCCCCCTCCCCCAGTTTGACTCTCATATAATCCCTCACACCCTTCCCCCCCCCCCTCCCAGTTTGATTCACATATCACCAACCCCCCCCCCA